>JBAMJV010005676.1:0-68844 GCA_037951105.1 Echinarachnius parma
ATGTGAAGTTGTACCCATCAATTCTAACATGGCTTGTTGTGTCTCAAAACTAAATGAAAGCAATGACCCGTTTAATGACGTATTGGTTGCGAAGGTGAATACGATGTAATCAAAGTTTCATCAGATGTGACGATTGTCCCTGATTATCTTTGACTGGTTCGATTCAAAAAGTTGAACGGACTATCAATTGACCATTAGAGCCGTGTCCAAATACATTGACTGTATATATAGTTATCCCTGCATGCACACCCATGCAACAATTGCCAAAACAAAGCAGATGAAAACGTCAATTTAGAAGGTCACTTTATTACAGCGCAAGCCGGTTTCCTATCTTTTTGAGATATTGGTGTGCATATCAATCAGTAATGATTAGCAGGAATGTTTGTATTCGCTTTACAAAGTTAACTCGTAGATAACACCTCCTTAAAGAGGGGGGGGGGGGGGGGGGGGGGGTGGTCCTCACCCGAGCCGATACAACGATATACGGACTCCGCGCATCTCGTGGTGATTCCTCCCCCCCCCCCCCCCCCCCCCCCCCCAAGCCGATGCAACGCAGCTCTCCGGGCCCCGAGCCGATGTTTCAAATAAAACAAGTAGAATCATAAAACGGGTACAAATAGGCAATACAAAATACCCCTAATTTTGCATATTGGGGAGTTCATATTAAACAAAATACCCCTTTTTAAAAAGATTTCAAGTCCGGCGGTGTCACTTCGTATTCAGAGGTAGGACACAATCATGATCGCTCTGGAGGTGAAAATGAACTCATATTTGCAGCATTTCGCGTAAATTTTCAGCAAATTACTTAATATTATATCACACAAAACAGGTACAAATTGGCATTTAATTATCCTATTTTTTGCATTTCGAGTACAGGGATCAAGGTCAGTGACAGGGATAGTTGAGTTTTGGTATAGAGGGCGCTATACAAAATAGTGAAAAACTGAGTGTCAAGTTCGAAAGAGCATACAATTTTAATGACAGAATAATTTGATTTGATCAAAGTCGGTTCAGAAATGGCTGAAATAACCATAAACATGCCATTTGTAATAGCTGTGAGGCCCCACAATTATTTGTACATTAAAAAAAAAAATGCTTCCTCTTTTCAAACATTTACAAAAGAGGTTTTTAAATAGTTGTTGATTATCTCTCTCACTAACAAAACATCACATGCGCAATATTGTATTTCAAATGGTTGAAACCAATGAGTTTTAGAGAGCGCCCTCTTGAGTTTCAACGGCCCTTTTAAAAACGATAACAGGTTTTTTTACCTAGCCTAATCGTTTGTAATTTGGTGGAGTTATAACTATTAGTTTGTACTGTGATTGCGCCAGGTTTGGGTTACTATTAAAGCTCAGCCTTACCAAAACTGTACTTGATAAAAGGATTCCATCAACAAAATATATGGCTCATATAATATTGCTATACAAGGAATGTATCATGTAACGTGGCAAGATTGCAAATCATAACTATAACCTAACATGAGTGATACAAAAATGCATTGATATTATGTATCGCAATAAATAGAACAATGGACATTATCATTACCACTCGATCGCCATAAAAAATAAGTATCAACTATAGTAATAGGACCCAAACTGTGTAAAATTGTAAAGAACAAATTTACAAAAGCGCACTTCGCTTTTGTATTCATAAAATATAAAAAGAAGAATATATTTGAAGAAAAGGGAAATAAATAAGCTGGGTACCCATTTGAAAGCTTTGTACTTTTCAAACTAATATTTTTATTTAGACCTCAATTGTAATTCACATGTATTTATGCACATGTTTAGTTTTATCCTTGCCTTGATTAGTAGTTTGCTTCTGATTCTTTTTGCACATTCTTGCCATAAATAAAAGATTTCAAATTTGCATATAAATGTATTATACATGTAACTCGTATGTCTTGATATATCCCTCCTCTCTCGCCATATTGCCTCTCTCCTTTCCCCATTCTATTCCTTTCTCATCCTATCTCCTTTTGCCTTTTGCCTTTCCCTATTCTTGTTTTCCGTATCTCGCCCTCCACTCACTTGCCCTTTCTTAAATTGTTAAAGGTGCACCTGTAAAGTGTCAGATATTGCCCAAAATGACATTTGAGACTTCAATCCTGTACCAAAATCATCGTAAGATATATCCGAATGATGTGTGAAAGTTTCATTGAAAGAACACATGCTTTCCTGGTTAAAAAAAACGAAATATGCGTCAGCTTTGACCGTTTATGAGGTTTAATACCATTAACGCTCTTGAGCTGAATGATAGATATCGTCATACTAAAGGGGCATTTGAATAAATATAACCCCATTTTATTCTTCTCTTATACCACGAGCTAAACCACACGGTAGAAGAGAAACGAAAAAGCTCCAAGTAATGTCCCGAGTAATGTTCCCGTGGAGATAGACACTTTACAGGCATACTATATGGTGCTCTACGATGTATGTTGATGTTTAACAACAAATTGTTTAATTTTTAAAAATTATGTATTGATTAAATGGATCTAGTAACTTTGTTTATTATACATGTGCAAAAATTGATAAGTGGTTGATACAATGTGCATTGTGGTTATCTGATATGCCCACTGGGTGTTGTGTGAAAATTTCAAGTCAAATGGACTTTATATGGCCGAGTAATGAGCACAAATGCAAAGTGACATTCACTAACTCATTGCACTCACTTTGTACACGGTTCTGATGATCCATTGGATAATTTGGCATCTAAACACTTTAATCGTAAATATCTTTTTAAAGAAAGGGAAATTTGAAAAACCGAAACTTGTCCCATGCTTTTTTTTTGTTAATAAGAATACAAAAAGGCACTGGCGTAAATCTGTTCGGAAAGCACAATGCATTGGGGGGTCGAGCAATTGTTCACAAACCGTTTGTGAACAATTGCTCGACCCCCCAATGCATTGTGTTTTCCGACAGATTTACGCCAGTGCAAAAAGGTATGAGTGAACCGCTAGAATTTCAATTCAATTTTGAGGATTTGGACAATGTTACTAAGTCCCTTTAATTGTTATGAATTGTAATTTATATTGAAAATATTGAAATATTTAAATACAAGGCTTCCCTGGTGGCCGCCCACAAGTATATGGCTTATAGTTATAGGAATTCGAGATTTCTTTTTTCCTGCCAGGAAGCTTGGGGAGGCCCACCAGGGGTGCTCTATGGTTTGTTTTGTAAATTCACTGTTTAATTTGTATCTTTACATTGTACTTTGTATAAAATGCCCAATAAATAATGATAAACGTGCAAATAAGTTGACAACAAAAGTTTTATTATTATCTTATTGTAACAACAAAAAAAAGGGGGAAATATGGGACTCCCTCTGTCATTATCATTCAGCCAACTACGTGAGCGAGCGTCGCGAGTTGCGTTTGTGCGACGCTGATTTTTTCCTGTCCTTGCTTGTGTAACTCCGAAAATTGTAAGTATTTATTTTTATAACAGCCTTATTTTTAATTGCATATTAACTCGATTACCTTGGAATTACTAAATTGTACAGTTCATACTCATCAGCTGGTAGTATTTTGACGTTTCGACGGGCCTTTCTGCTGCATACGCGCTGCGTACATGCACTTGCTTGAGCCAAAACGCAGACAAAAGGAACGGGGTAAAAATGTGCTGTTGTATCCGGTCACATTTGAAAACGTTGAAATTGAAGACGAAGACTTCGAAGTTATTATAAAAATGTTAGAGGGGTTCATCAGCTCTTCAGATGGACTTGTTACCTCGTTGAATGTGTTAGTCTTTAGCCAGTGTGAAATTAAAGATTGTTAAAATGCAGAATGGCCTTGCCCTTGGCCACACATACACTCATCGCCATTCACTTACGTGTTCGAACGCATCCCCATTACATGTGGGTACCTATACAGGTACCCACATCTATATCTACATTTAAACTTAAGGTATGTTTTCCCCCCGTTTATTTGTGGGGCGAAATATATGCCCTTTGTGCTCTATAGTATTAAATTAAGAGATTTAAAGATGTGTTTTTGTAACTTACCCACTTTTCTTGCTTCGAATTCGACAATTTTATCTGGTTTCACGGCCTCCCTTGCACTTGCACTGCACGACGATCACCGTATTTCTTGTAGTGAACGGAAGTTGAGGTCGCTGAAATGACCTTTCGCTAGTTAGTCTCCGTCCAGGATTTCATACATTATCAATGACTTACGCACACTCGTACATTTCTTGTCTTACTGAATCCAAATTGACTTGGGTAAATCGGAAAAAAGGTGTGCGCTTGAAATGATACTACGGTAAAATTGGTACTTCTAAGTTGTATTTCTAAGTTTAAAGAATAGAAATAAACAAATATAAGACGCTAATTTTAAAATGTAATGTAAAATATTTTGTATACAAAGATTTATGTTCATGAAAAAACAGAGAAACCTACATTTTATTCAAACATTTTAAACGTTGCATTTTAAAAACTTAATGAACAAGCTTTATCGGCGGAGCTTCAGACCAAAACAAGTTCGATATGAATGACGTAGTACAAATTTTGCGCTAGCTGCACCGTGAACACCATTTTTACGTGTGCGGTGATGCTGTGTTGACGTGCAAGCAGGAGCAACAAAAATAATTGAAGCCCATTTCAACTTAGCTAGGGGCAACGTGACGCCATCAAATGGAGAATTTTTCATCGGCCATCTAGCAAGATCTACAAAGTTAGGTGAGAAAATACAAAATAAGAAATGATTAATGAACAGTAGACGTTTACAACTAACCCCAAAAAGGGGGGTTAGTGAAGTCACTACTGCTATACGGCAGTGTGACTTTTGGGCATACTTGGGCATACTTGGCCATACAGTTTCCCATTCGCTAGTGTACATCGCAACGCAGGCGTGTTCGAACGTGCTGTTGACATGCACCACATCTTACACAAAATCATGCTACTTCAGTAAGCAGCATCATCACCATTATCGATCACAATCAGGCGCTAATATATTTGTTTTATGCATTAACTCACCATTTCACTCCAGATGGAACTTTCAAAATGAAAATTCTTGTCCAAAATGTGTAAATTTACCTCATTTAGCGTTAACGTCGACGTGAATACCCGTTTCTAGCATGCTGACTGTGTTGTAATGGCGACTCGGTTTTTTCTGGTTCGTGTCCGAGTGCGCTCGCTACGCTGCAATTACGTACATGCGACACAATGCATTGCATAGCGATGTTTAGTTACGTGACGCTGCTACTGTGCACTCTCTTCGAGTGTCGACCATTCGAGATCGGATGTTGATCTTCCATCAAGACGTTGACTATTAACGCCGTAATTATGTGAACCAATGTCATCACGCTCTGCTACCAACATACATTCATGTGACTAAATGATTACGCCTTGTAAAAGACTAGTTGAACGAACTTTCATGTTTACATGTTATCACATGTTTACATGGTTATGCCATAGCCAGCCATAGCTGGCGCGTGTACAGTCGGCCTTTTCCTGCCAATTCCCGAAGGAAGACGGACGCACCAAAATTTTGCCGCTGAAAATGCAGATTTGGTGAGCATAGCAGAACGTATTTTAATTAAAATTTGTATAATAAAAAATGATCAAATGTTGCACTATGCAACTATATATAGCTGGAGCGCAAAAGAAGTGAGAAAGAGAAGGTATGTGAGAGAGAAAAATCGGAAAGGTAGCTTCGACCACGATAAGCACTAGTGTAAGCTAAATGGTTACTGTATGTATATACAGAACCATCTTACAGTGTAGATGTGCCCTTGGCCTTGCCCTTGATAATTGTTATCAAATTATTTTGGCTTTTGCCATAAACAAATTTGAAGAGAACTTGTGAGTGACTGTTCGACGTGGTGGATGTGGAATGAATGCATGGAAATTGAAATAAATGAATGATGAGTTAATTAATTTGAACAATTGTTTTTCTTAAGTCCCGTAAATAGTAATATTATTCGCATACCACCCTTAAAATTACTTTGCACTGAATTATTTTGCCGAGTGTTGAAAGTTTGTGAAAACAACTCTTTTTAGATTCATAAATATAATTCATAAACAAAAATGAAAATGAAAAGAAGAATGAAGATAAGATCAGATCATATTAATAAGACTAGTGTGTCATGTCAATATGGGGTGAATTTTGTCACCACAAATTATGCTAATTCACAAGCCCAAATTGGTCCCTATTTTGCTTCATTTTCAAGGCGATCCAGAGATATGTTTGGCATATTTTGAAAGAATATTTGTTTGTCTATCTTTTGGCCAAGGGCAAGGCCAAAGGCAATAGCAATGAGCAACAAATATAAGTGATCAGAAACATACAACTTACAAAATATTGGAAACCCTTCTCTTGACTGTCGTCAGTCTGTGATTTCCCATTCAAAACCTTTAATGGGATATTGATTTCTTCAAATTGTTCACTTTTTTTTGCAATTCTGCGGGATGGTCCCAAATTAAATTTAATTCACTATAAATTTTACATCCAAAAAAGGGTATAAAATTTACTATAATTCCATCTGGTGATCTGTTCGTACAAGTTACAAATTAATTTGTAGCAAGCCCCAGAAGGCTATATAAATTTAGGCTGTCAGTGACCACTTTTTCGGCCCTTAAATTGGGATGAAAAAAACGCATCTATAGAAGAATTTTATTATAAAAGGTCGTAAAACTATCCACATTTTATTTTTCAATACTGTTTTTTTTTGGCCTTCACAACGAAGTGGCCGGAAGCATAATGTTTTCTGTTTGTCCGTATTGGCAAGTATTTTAGGAATTACAAAATTTCACCAGACACTCTATGAAGTGAGAAGCTGGGACACGAAAAGAGAGAATTTTATCAAGAGGAAAGCTGCCCTTTGTTTTGTTAACAGAGTGGCTAGATTTGAGACGATCAGTTGATATTAACGTTAGTTTTAATCCGTTTATCAGATGGCAGTGCCATCTTGCAAATGCCTTGCAACACTGCGGAATGCACACTAGCTCAGTGTATGTAGTGTGCGCTAAGTAGCCTAGCTCAAAATGGCCACCTGCGGCGTCTTATCCTTTAGATTGACAATCTTAAAATCATAAAGGCTATATCTAACTCTTTATTTACTTGCATACAGAACTCGCTGAAGCTGATAGCAGGGACCGTCAGCAACAATGGCAGGAGCTCCCCCAGGCTATATCCTGGGGATGCACCCCATGGCCTATGCCCAGCCCCCTGCCCAACCACTGGGCAGGCCCGCCAAGCCAGCCGCTCCTCCGGTGCCAAACTACATGTCAGAGGAGAAGCTACAAGAGAAAGGTAGGTCGCATCAAAATAATATGTTCCATTTCTATAGCGCATGACAATGATTGATGTTATCACTATGAAACTTTTTAGGATCTCTATGTAGAGGCAGTACATGTTTTGACAATAAAAGCTGATATATGATATGTTATCTGAATAAAGATTTCTTTTCAATTTTAACTAAATGTTAAAAGGATAACCAGAAACATTGGTTTGAAGTGTTATCTTTCACAATCAAAGAATGAGTCAAGTAAATGTTTTGAAATTATATTTGTGGGGACCTAAATCTGAGGCATTTAATACTGCTTAGAATAAAACTACTTTGCTTGGAATGAATGGCTTCCCATACTTTTTCAATCCAGTTCATTAATCAAGTGTTCTCAACACAGTCAAACCTGTCCTTGGGGCCAAATGCCTATAGTGCTGGCTGCCAACTAAAAGTGTAACCTGCATAGAAACATAGTGGCATGGAACCTGCCTATAGAGGTCACCTGTCTTTAGTGGTCACATTCTTTGTTTCCCCTAGGTGGTCACTATAGTACATACAGGACAAGTGAAACAGTATTTGTGTTCTCAATATTTTGTTTATCCAAAACAGCTCGAAAGTGGCAGCAGCTGCAGTCCAAGCGCTACGCTGAGAAGCGCAAGTTTGGCTTTGTGGACGCCCAGAAAGAAGACATGCCCCCGGAACATGTGAGGAAGATCATTCGCGACCATGGCGACATGACCAACAGGAAGTTCAGACACGACAAGAGAGTTTACTTGGGGTGAGCTTTTGAAATATTGAACAATTCAACCAAAGCCCTGCAACCGTAGGGGACATCTAAAAACAATTTTAGTTGATTCTGTTTGTGAAATCAATTTAGGATAGGTGCATGTATTGATTTCACATTTCATATCTATTCAAAGGGTGACTTTTTGGAATACAGTGGTCCACATGCTCTACCAATCTTGCTACATAACATTAGAAATAATGCATCTTTATTAAATTCTAGAGAAAAAAATTGTTTGCCTTGTGGCCCAGTCAGGCAAGTAAAAACAATATTGTTCATATTATGTTGGCCCCAAACAAAGAAAAACATTAACAGTTCTGTTATTTTCAGGCCAGTAGAATTAAGCATCAATTACATTTTGTGGTCTGAAAGCTGATCGGTCCTGTGCAAATTTCGAGCATTGCTTTATTGGTGTTTGTTTCTATGCAGAGCTCTGAAGTACATGCCCCATGCTGTGCTGAAGCTGATGGAGAACATGCCGATGCCGTGGGAGCAGATCAGAGATGTCTCGGTCCTCTACCACATCACTGGAGCCATCTCCTTCGTCAACGAGGTTCCCCGGGTCATCGAACCCTGCTTCATCGCTCAGTGGGGGTAAGAGAACCCATCCAATGTTTGTACAGGGCCCCATCTCACAAAACTTTTCCAATTGTTGTAAGTGTGCAGCTATTGTAACTACTATGGCAACACCCAATCAGCATCAAGCATTTTAGCTGTCTCCATGGTAGTTACAATAATTGGACACTTGGAACAAATGGAAAAGTTGTATGAAACGGGACCCTGATCTGAGAATTTTGTTAACGATTTTTTGTTAACGAAGTACAGTGGAACCTCTTTATAACAATGTCATTGGTTCCATGATATTTACCTTTTTATATCACTAATATAAAAGGCTGAGACCAGCAAAATGACCTTGTTATAATAGGGTTTTGTTATATCAGTGTTCATTATAATGAGGCTCCACTGTAGCACCTTATTATTGGAGGATTTTGTTATATCAGAGCTCATTATGAGGTTCCATTGTATAACCTTGTTATAGGAGGGTTTTGTTATATCAGTGCTCTTATAATGAGGTTCCACCGTAGTTACATATTACTGTATAGATTGCCCCTGATGTTTCAGAATTCCAGCATGTAAACCACAAGTTCTGTCAAAGTTGACTTAAAAGATCAACTTGACATCAAAGGAAAGACTCATAAAGTCTTGAATCCCTTGAAATCAGTTTGTGCCAATATGCAGAACTGAAGAAAGTATCACCTTTTTCTTCATCCATTAGATGTGAATGGTTTTACTTTAGCGTAGATACGTGACAGTCAATCTTGTTCCCTTTCCCATTTTCTAACTGAATGTAATCATGTTACCTTGCAGCTCGATGTGGATCATGATGAGGAGAGAGAAGCGTGATCGTCGTCACTTCAAACGGATGCGTTTCCCGCCCTTCGACGACGAGGAACCTCCCCTGGACTACGCAGACAACGTGCTGGACGTCGAGCCCCTGGAACCCATCCAGATGGATCTAGACCCAGAGGAAGACGCCCCGGTCGTTGATTGGTTCTATGATCACAAGCCTCTCCAAGACTCAAAGTAGGTCTATTATCACATGCCCCATTGGTTCTAAGGAACTATTTGATATCATTCACCCTTTTAAATAATTTGTTTTTGGTAAGAAACATATTTGTATTGTGCTGGATATTGAGCTCCGGGAACCCGTCCAGATGCATCTAGACCCCCCAAAAGACGCACCGGTCGCTGATTGGTTCTATGACCACAAGCCGCTCATTGACTCAAAAGTAAGTTTGTGATCACAAGCATCATTGGTTCTAAGGAATTCTTTGATATTATTAATCTTTTTAGATAATTTGTTTGTTGTAAGAAATATATTTGTATTGTCTTGGACATTGAGCTCCGGGAACTCGTCCAGATGGATCTAGACCCAAAGAAAGAGGCACCAGTCGTCGATTGGTTCTACGATCACAAGCCACTGATTGACTCAAGTAATTGACACGATCACAAGCCTTATTGACCCCTGAGAAATAATTTGATTTATTATCATAGTTCACATGTAAATGAACCTGTCTGTTAAGCCCACCTGCTTATTAAGACCACTTTGTATTTCTTGGGCGGTCTGTATAAACCTATGATGCTTTTTGTAATTAATGAAATAATGCTAAAACTGATTGTTATCCCATGCTCTGTCCTAGGATGGTGAATGGGACGAGCTACAAGAACTGGAATATCTCTCTCCCTGTGTTGTCCACCCTGTATCGTCTGGCAAACCAACTCCTCACCGATCTGGTAGATGACAACTACTTCTACCTCTTTGATCTCAAATCCTTCTTCACCTCCAAGGCGCTGAACATGGCCATCCCCGGCGGCCCCAAGTTTGAGCCGCTCGTCAGGGATGCAAATCTGATGTGAGTAGAATCAATTCATTTTGTTTGCCTCATTGTCGTTATATATTTTCTTGTGAATGTTTTCAACTTTGTACCCTTTTTTTGCACTTCTTTTATTGAAGAGGTGTGTATTACATTGAACAAAATCTAAACCTATTGAATAATTATATTGTAATTGACTTTTGTTTGATGTTTTGTTAATTACTTTTTGTTAGCCTATTTCCTACTCATGGTAGAAAATAAGTGTGATTCTATATGAGCTGTGTTTTGGCTCCATGCAATCATGTTGTTAATAGAAACAGACATTCCACCACTGCCTATTAAAGTTTCATGTGGGACATAGGCATTGTACAGAGGGCAAATTTATGCAGGGTGCAGATATGATTAGTACAATTACCATGCATTTTCTTATTTTCCTTGTTTTTGTAGGGATGAAGACTGGAATGAGTTCAACGATGTGAACAAGATCATCATCAGACAGCAGATCAGGACAGAGTACAAGATTGCCTTCCCCTATCTCTACAACAACCTGCCATACTACGTCCAGCTCACATGGTAAGTTGCTCGAAACAATAGTTTATTTCCAGTTCAGTTCAATTTCAGTTTATTCCTGATGTAAAATACAAGATGTGTTATAATTTAAAATGTGTACATTTAAAATTACAAATAAAATAATTATTCCATAACAAAGTTGAAATAACTTGAAAAGTAGCAGCAACTTAGTTGTATCTGCTTTAAAAAATTGCTGTTCTACTTCCACCACACGGCGAGTTGCTAGCAAAAATTAAAACTTCTGATTCTGTTCATCCTCCAGGTACCACACACCACCCGTTGTGTTCATCAAGACGGAGGATCCCGACCTGCCTGCATTCTACTTTGACCCTCTCATCAAACCTATCCCACAGTCAAAACTAGCCCTTATTATAGAACAAAAATTATGAAATGAACATGATAAGTTGCCAATGTTATTATTTTCCCATGCTATTTCTCCAGGTACCACACACCACCCGTTGTGTTCATCAAGACAGAGGATCCTGACCTGCCAGCATTCTACTTTGACCCTCTCATCAAACCTATCCCACAGTCAAAATTAGTCTTGTTTATAGAACAAATTAATGAAATGAACATGAACGTTTCCAATGTTATTTTCTCATTCTATTATTTATCGAGATACATGACTCAAGAACAAGCATTAAGTTGATACGTTTAATACTCTCTGATTCTATTCCTCCTCCAGGTACCACACACCACCCGTTGTGTTCATCAAGACAGAGGATCCTGACCTGCCTGCATTCTACCCCGACCCTCATCAAATCCATCCCACAGTCAAAATTAGCCTTATTTACAGCAAAATGAATGAGCGTGACTCAAGAATAAGCATTAAAGGGGACCACCAGGCAAAGGACAACACATTATTATATGTTTTGGTACCGTTTTGTGATATCAAATATATACCCAACATTTTGCAAAGGGTTGTGTGATTCATAAACAAAGCAATTAATTTCCACCACTTACGGAACCACGGCTATGTCCTGGTTCCACACGGGCCAAGCATTTGCGAGTGCGCCCATGCTTTCACGCGTACGTCAATAGAATCACGGATGATTCGTTCGCTCTGCACAGAGCGCTCTAGCTCTCCGCACATGTAGTCTACGCAATTCAGACCGCATGAACGCATGGTTGAGAATGGTGATGCGTTTTCCAATTTTTTTTTTTTTCTGAAAACATATTTTTGTGAACTTGTTGAAGGAATGGAATACTAAAGATGTTACCTTTCTATAATAAGAATATTATTTTTGGGTGGTGGTACCCTTTAAGTTGATAAGGTTAATACTCTCTGATTCTATTCCTCCTTCAGGTACCACACACCTCCTGATGTGTTCATCAAGACAGAGGATTCTGACCTGCCTGCATTCTACTTTGACCCTCTCATCAAATCCATCCCACAGTCAAAATTAGCCTTATTTACAGCAAAATGAATGAGCTTGACTCAAGAACAAGCATTAAGTTGATAAGTTTAATACTCTCTGATCTATTCCTCCTCCAGGTACCACACACCACCCGTTGTGTTCATCAAGACAGAGGATCCTGACCTGCCTGCATTCTACTTTGACCCTCTCATCAACCCCATCTCTCACAGACATGCAGTCAAGGTAATTTCAAGCTCTCTGTATCAGGGGTTGCACTTCACCATTTTTCTTTTCATCCAAATAGCAAGTTAGCTTAACTTTAGGAACATAATTTTGTAGAGTGTCTGTCAAAATGCTTACTAGTTCACTGCCTTTTGCTAGCAAGGTAACGTTTGTTTTCTTCATCTGAGCAAGTTAATGTTAATTTTACAAAACATCTTCATATGAATTACCTTTTAGTTTGAAAGATGTTTTCAGATATTGTAATTCGTCTGTCAGATATAGATTTTATTTTGCTAAATTATAAAAGGGACTATAAGATTTTGTCTTTATATTAACAGAGTATGCCCTTCCTATGTGAACAAAATGGAATACAATTGTAATCTCATCTCTTCATCCTTCCAAATCAGAATCTGGAGCCACTACCTGACGATGATGAGGAGTTTGAGTTACCAGACTATGTTCAGCCATTCCTTCAAGAGCGCCCTCTATACACAGACAACACAGCAAACGGCATTGCTCTCCTTTGGGCCCCGAGGCCGTTCAACCTGAGGTCTGGCAGGCATCGACGTGCTATGGACATCCCACTGGTCAAAACATGGTAAGATAAGACACCTTGTTCTTATTGCACACATTATAAGCTGGCATGCAACTTATGCTATTTCTGTTCAATTGAGATGTTGGATAAGTCATAGGTTACTCCGAATATGTAAAATTTGTAAATCTGGTCATGGGATATTTACTTTACTTCACTCTATAGAACTGCATTGGCAGGTATCTACAGTCCCAGCCCATTCAGTGCTGTGTACTGTTCGATGCAATGCGATAGTAATATCAGTGAATGCATCGTTGGATGGTGAGGGCTTTACTTTACCCATACAATCCTGGAAAAAGACTGATACATAACCAACTTCTCATATCACCAGTGAATTTGTTTGTGCATTAGAATATTTACTTTATCTCAAATGTTTGTCTCTAAAATAAAAGTGAAGTTGTCAAACTTGTGTGCAAAAATTGGGTCCTTTTGTCTTATGTTACTTCATGTTTTTTTTCTCTGTTGAATAGTTAATTAAAGTTTTTAGTTACAATATTGATTCTATGAATATTGTATTTCTCTCTTTGCTAGGTACCGCGAACACTGTCCCAGCGGCCAGCCGGTCAAGGTACGCGTCTCCTACCAGAAGCTTCTCAAGATCTACGTCTTGAACGCGCTCAAGCACAAGCCGCCAAAGTCGCAGAAGAAGAGGTAAGATAATGACAATAAATCGATCCCTAATCCCCCTGTGGGTGTCCCGTTGCTAATCCATTCAGGCTTGGTCCAGAAACTACTTTGGCTGTTGTCTAGAAAGAATACATGTTATAGCAAAATAAAATCGCCTTTACAGTGTTCATGTTTGTGTCAAGTTATTAAAGATGGTTGTCTAAAATATGTTTCCTTGTAAATTAAAATATGTCGAAAGACTCTGTTTTCCATAAAGATTTTATGTATTTATTTATATATATTTTTTTTTTTTGGGGGGGGGGGGCATATTTTAGTTTAACATCATTGACATTGACAATCATTGACAATAGAATGATTCCTCAAAGCCCCAAACCCAGAAGAACACAATGCTATTCAAACATCTTGTGTTCAATCCTCCTCTGTAACAAGCTATTTAGTTTATATTCTCTCTGTTTATTCCTCTAGGTACCTGTTCCGCTCTTTCAAAGCAACCAAGTTCTTCCAGTCGACCAGTCTGGACTGGGTTGAGGTGGGACTTCAGGTCTGTCGGCAGGGTTACAACATGTTGAACTTGCTCATCCATCGTAAGAACCTCAACTACCTTCATCTGGACTACAACTTCAACCTCAAGCCTGTCAAGACACTCACCACAAAGGTATGGACTTGTAATCATATTTGCAATTTTGCCCCAAAACACCCAAAATAGCCCTTCAAATTAAAAGGGAGCACCTTTACTTGCAATTTCCCCAAAAATTTGCCCCCAAATAGCCTTGAAAATGACAGGAGAGCACCTGTATATCCTTTTCCCAAAGGGTTAATTGTCAGACTGGAAAAATTACACTGCAAAAATATTATTATTGTAAACCTGCTTTAGAGAATGCCTATATGAGTAACAAATTTGTGAGCAAAAAGTGAACAATGTAGAATTTTGCACATAAATTAGCCAACAGTTTGGTCTTTTCAATCAGATTTGAAATTGTCACCCAACTTCAGCTTATCATATTGTGATATTTGGGTTGTATGCTGAAAGGTTTGTATAAAAAAAAATGTACTAGATTTAATAATTGTTTATTGAAATCATATTTATGTTTCTTCCTACGATCAGGAGCGTAAAAAGTCTCGGTTCGGGAATGCCTTCCATTTGTGCCGTGAGATCCTGCGTCTTACCAAGCTGGTGGTGGACAGTCATGTACAGTACAGACTTGGCAACGTAGACGCCTTCCAGGTGAGTTTCTGTAGCTTTGATCAATCTCTCAACCCAGATAAATCAAAAGGTATTGAGGTTGAGGTTTGTAAAGCCCTCCGCACACAGAGCCGATTCGACCCGATCCGACCGGTTTTCAGTCGGTTCAGCTCAGTATACGTTGCCTCAGGACTCCTGTTTTGCCAGTCAAGAGCCAGTCGGATATCATTCAAGGCCGATTCAACACACTCCATCGACTACGACTGAGCGAAACCGACTCTAGCCTGACTGAAAACCAGGTGGATCGGGTCGAGTCGGCTCTGTGTGCTGAGTGCTTTAGAGGCATTATTGAGGTATTAATGCTAGTGAATACAGTAGTATTTTACATATGAAAGATTTGAAATATGTACCTGTAATGGAAATAAACTGTTTGTAACTAAAACGAAGCAGAGTATATCAACACTACAATTATTACTTTAGAGAACAGGCATAGAACTTGTTAGACATTTAACTTCAAATCCCAGTGTGTGAATTTCTTTTCCAGTTGGCAGATGAAATCCACTACATCCTTGCCCATGTCGGTCGGGTGACTGTAATGTCCAGCTACAAATTTTAGACCTAAAGCATTTCATCCACTGTTTTCTTTTCAATCTGTTCTAACTAATGGGTTATAATCAAATCTTTCATTAAAGTTTAGTACCTTATTTAACAGTTTCTTAATTCTCTTCTAGTTGGCAGATGGAATCCAGTACATCTTTGGCCACGTCGGGCAGCTGAGTGGAATGAACCACTACAAATACGATATCTAATTTATTTCATCCACTAGTTTGTTTTTGTTGGAACTAATAAGTTATAACAATGTCTCTTTTTGAAGTTTGTACTATATATGTTAACATTTTAATTTCTCTTTCAGTTGTCAGACGGAATCCAGTACATCTTTGCCCACGTCGGGCAGCTGACTGGAATGTACCGCTACAAGTACAAGCTGATGAGGCAGATCAGGATGTGCAAGGACATCAAACACGTCATCTACTACAGATTCAACACGGTAAGTTTGATAAATCAAGCATCCACACTAACATTTTTTGTCTACTTGCCCGAAGAGAAATTTACTTGCCCTAAAAAAAATGATATTATGTTAAAAAAGAGAAAAGTTAATTGTGCTAGGTAGCTCGATCTGCTTGGCAAATTTCTCTCTTGTTTATAGATGAGATTAGAATATTTATTATTGTTATTTGCACGATCGGGCAACCAAATTATACCATTTATAAAACTTTACTTGCCCGACATCTATTTTTACTTGCCCCGGGCAACAGGGCAAGTGCTAGTGTCGAGCCTTGGATAAATATCCTTCCTCATTTATGTTCTTGCTGTAAAAGTTGCTATGTAGCAATTTTGTTTGTATGCTTTATAGTGCACCAAAATAATGGCATCACCTTGTTGTGTTTACGATTGTCCAATACTACATGTCATTTTACTTGGCTTTGGTGGTGGATTGGAGCTGGCTGATTTCCTTGTTAGAAAAAAAAAGTGACCCCACTTTTGTACAAGAAGTTCATGAAAGATATCCATATTTTTAAAAATGGCAGCAATTATACTTAGATAACCTATAGTCAAGGAAAGCATGTTGGAATCACTATTCTGATTTAAAATGAGGGATGGATTTTAAAAATAGTTGAATCCTCTTGATGTTGGAATTGATTTAATGAAAAAATCTCATTGTAATTGTTCATTAATGTAAAATTGATTACCTTTCTTGCTGGACAGTGTGACCCCCAAAAACCTTATTTCTTGTCTAATCTCATGTCCATATTTAATTTTATCTTACAGGGCCCAGTCGGCAAGGGCCCTGGGTGTGGTTTCTGGGCGCCTGGTTGGCGTGTGTGGGTGTTCTTCATGCGTGGCGTGACACCGCTTCTGGAGCGTTGGCTTGGTAACCTGCTGTCCAGACAGTTTGAGGGTCGTCACTCCAAGGGTGTGACCAAGACCGTCACCAAGCAGAGAGTGGAGTCTCACTATGATCTGGAGCTGCGTGCCTCTGTAAGTTTACACAAACAGAAATTTATTTTGAGTCTGTTTTTTTAGGATCTCTGCATACTTTGTTTACTTATTCAAGCTAAGCATGAAGGAATATTCTTGAAAATATGTATATGTTTATGTATATCTTAAATTATTTGTACCTATAAAGTAAATGAGGACGTACAATTTGTTCACTTCACAATTTTATTTACCTCAGCTAGACTACAGTTTAATTGACATGAAAACTTGTTTATTTGTGTTTATAACAGCTTTTAGATCAGTTTGGACAAAATGTAAATGTACAATTTGTTTCATTTTTACAAATACAAATTGATTTTCTCAAGAACTTTGCATTATGAAAATGTATTATTTTGTATGTCTCCTCTTCTGAATCAAACCAGCAGACACGTTGACCATTGCCCTAACTATCTTTCATAGGGAGTAGCATTGCATATGCTTACAGTCCCAGCCCATTCAGTGCTGTGTACTGTTCAATGCAATGCGATAGTAATATCAGTGAATGCATCGTTGGATGGTGAGGGCAAATCTTAACCCATACCACCCTGGAAAAAGACTGATACAATGCCTTAAAATAGGTTTTCATTGTACCCTTTTCTAATATCAATGCACCTATCAAAATAGATAAGTTTTGACAAAATGTAAATTTACAATTTGTTTCATTTCTACAAATACAATTTGATTTACTCTGTTGTGGCATATTTGTATTTCTTATATATTATTGTATATTTAAGTCTCATACCCAAATTATAACATCTATGTTTTTAATTTTGTCCTTCCAGGTGATGCATGACATCATTGACATGATGCCAGAGGGAATCAAACAGAACAAGGCAAGGACGATCCTGCAGCATCTGAGTGAAGCATGGAGGTGCTGGAAGGCCAACATCCCATGGAAGGTAAAGACTCCTGTCCATACTTTATTTGTTTTCTTTATAAGTACTTGTAGTGAAGTCATTATTGATATGATGAATCAAACGGAACAAGGCCAGGACGATCCTGCAGCATCTGAGTGAAGCATGGAGATGCTGGAAGGCTAACATCCCATGGAAGGTAAAGACATCTGACAAAATCATATTTATTGTACTTAGAAAATTTATTACAAATTAGAGCTGTGTAGTAGAGATATGTAAAAGTGCCATTACTGAGATCTGTCATTGTTAACAGTTGACATGATTCCAGAGGAAACCAAGCAGAACAAGGCCAAGAGGATCCTGCAGCACCTGAGTGAAGCCTGGAGGTGCTGGAAGGCCAACATCCCATGGAAGGTAAAGACTCCTGTCCATACTTTATTTGTTTTCTTGATAAGTACTTGTAGTGAAGTAATTATTGATATGATGAATCAAACAGAACAAGGCCAGAATTAGGTGTGGAGTTACTGCAGACAAGACTTTCTGCAAGAACATCCATACACATTTTGTAACATCTAGTTGATATTTGTGTTTTTACAACTTTTCTTGTCCCTCAGGTTCCAGGGCTGCCCACCCCCATCGAGAACATGATCTTGAGGTTCGTGAAGTCCAAGGCAGACTGGTGGACGAACACAGCTCACTACAACCGAGAGAGAATCCGTCGAGGTGCTACTGTTGACAAGACAGTGTGCAAGAAGAATCTTGGCCGACTGACCAGGCTGTACCTCAAGGCGGAACAGGAGAGGCAGCACAACTACCTCAAGGTCAGCAGTATTTCTCTACTTTGTTCTTTTTTTTTTCATTGTCCATCCATCTTTCCGTCCCGTTATTTAAAAAAAATATCTTGAGAATGGGTTGAAGGATCAATTGTTTTCTTTCTCGCTATTAATTTCTTATTTAATTAAGACCCTATTTTTGTTGCCATGAGCATATGACAGAAGAAGCTCTGCAGCATCGTAACACATGGATGTTACTGTTTTCTATCAATTTCAATTCAATTCAATTCAATTCAATTTTGGTTTATTCAAGAAAAATACTGAGTAAAAAGTCTGAAGACTAAACAAGTCAGTTTACAATGTAAAATGCATTACAAAATATAACAAGGTAAAAACACATGGATAAATTAAATCATAAATAAGTAAAAACAGAGACTTAATATCGTCTACTAAATCAAATTACAATGTTAAATCCAAAGAAGTTCAGCAAGAAATAGCAAATTATATCCTTTACAATTACATATAAACGTACTATAAATATACATAATTATATCATTGCTAGTGAAAGCACAATTGTATTTAATTCTACCACTAAATAATTTAACATATTAATGGGTTCTAGTATCATAGGTTATCACATTAAACGTGAATGGGCTAATTGTATGATGGACTTGAAATTAAAATTGGAAAACAATTTCAATCAGTACTAAATAAAATATAACAGGGTTCTACCAATTCAAAGTGAGAAAAGTATGTAAAGTCATACACTGTATTTAAACCATCAGTACCAACGAACGTGATGAGTATTATAAATAACAATTAAGAAACAAAAGCCAAAGAGGTAAGTTAATAAAACATAAACCGTCTAAAATTTGAGCAAGAAAAAAAATACTATAGAGGATACAACGTTTTTAAAAATACCATAAATAATTACTAGTATACATAATTCTATCATTGCTATAGTGAAATGACTTGAAATTCAAATTAAAAACAAATTAAATCAGCTTTGAGAGATCGCAATACTAATATTTGACATAATCATTATGATATAATAAATTAACATTTAAAAATTCACAATGGTGCAGGATACAAACAGTACAATCAAGAGCAAACCTATGAGGGCATAACTAAGAAGTTGAATTCAGAAGTTGTATAAAGTAAGGAATGGGAGAAAGCCATGCGTCTTTGAGTTCGTATACGAGGTAATGACATGTGTGTAGAGTTCCGAAGATTGCGACCTGTGATTAATTCTTTACTTTGTGGCAAGAGATGGCGATGGTCAGGAGAGGTTAAAACTGATTTGGCAAATTTAGTTGCTAGTTGGTGACGCCTATTACTAAGGGATTCAAGTTTTAAAGTCTCGAGGTCTAGAGAACCGGGGATTTCTATCACGGATAAGGACAGGAATCGGATCGTGATGGCGGCGGCCTTTTCGTCCTCTGTGCGTTTTGCGCTTGCGTGCAATCCCAAGTTCATGTATTATGTTCCACACATTTATGTCCACTTTTGTAAGGCAAGCATCCCTCGTGCATGCCGGATTCAGTTCGTGCAGATCGTTGCGCTCGTATGTTCTCCTTGCATGTGTACTACAGTGCAAGCCATTTTCTTTCTCAGGACCAGGGTTGGGGTTGATATAACCACATAGGAGTAAAGTCAATTGAAAAGTTGCTGTTGAGTTGTTGTAGTATGAAACTCGCTGATTACAGTATCCTTTCACTTTCAATGTATGAGTGAAGTCATGATTAGAAAGTGAATGTGAATAGGCAAAGCACACACAACAGCCAGAGTCAGTTGAGCTCAAAAGGATTAAAAGGAGCACAATGGAAACTCCCCCTTTCAGATCCATTGTACAGTGTAGTGTGTAGCCTCCCTCAATAGATCACCAGCAATCGATGAAAAGAGTATTCGCTTGGATGATTCAGCAGTGGGAGATGTACAACTACAAAGTCTATGGCAAAATGGCTAACATCAAATGCATTACAGTACATGAATATGCTGAAAACACAATCTCCAAATTGCAACTGTTTCGTGTCCTGATATCACACTAAATCAAACTTAAAAGCGTCCAGACATCCCAAATAAACATTGAACACAAACAGTAAAGGTCAGCTCACTAAAAAAGCATTAAAAACAGCACATTTACTGGAGCAGTTTTAAGGGGCAACCTGCATAGGTGCGCACACTCATGAGCTTTTTGAAATTTTGAAAATTTTTGCTCTTTAGGATTTAATGCTTATTAGACAGATTAACGGCTAAGTTTTTACAGTTTTAAAGACATGTTTCAATTATAATAAAGCAATTTCCAAGAAGATATATGTATGATTTCTTTTAAAAATGTATGTAATAAAAAATGTATTTTCTCATTTCTCTCACTCACTAACAGGATGGTCCATACATCACCGCTGAGGAGGCTGTTGCAATCTACACCACCACTGTGCATTGGCTGGAGTCCAGGAGGTTCTCACCCATCCCATTCCCTCCTCTCTCATACAAACACGACACCAAGCTGCTCATCCTGGCCTTGGAGAGGCTCAAGGAAGCTTACAGGTAAATATCATTCTTAACATTGATTATGATGTTAATATACCCTTTCAAGTATTGGAGGAGAACTAAATCTGTTTTAGGGTATAATATAATTCTCAGGTTTTTCTCAGTATCTTTCAACCGTTTTTCTTCAGATGAGAACTAGTAATTTTTGTGATAATTTCTCAGCTGACTTACCTTACAGACTAGTACAGACCTTGAGAAAGTGAAGGTTTTTTTAGTGCACAAGAACTTTGCATTATGAAAATGTTTTAATTTGTATGTCTCCTCTTATGAATCAAACCAGCAGGCACGTTAACCCTTGCCCTAACTATCTTTCATAGGGAGTAGCATTGCATATGCTTACAGTCCCAGCCCATTCAGTGCTGTGTACTGTTCAATGCAATGCGATAGTAATATCAGTGAATGCATCGTTGGATGGTGAGGGAATCACTCTACCCATACCACCCTGGAAAAAGACTGATACAATGCCTTTAAATTATCATTTCATAGTACCCTTTTCTAATATCAATACACCTATCAAAATTGATGTGTAATTTCAACAATTGTTTATCAGTAACAATTTTGCTTATAGTTGGATAGCTCGGTTTATTCTGAATTGTTCCTGAGGATGCTCATACTGTTGTATGTTCTATTGTTTCCCATTATTTATTTATTTATTAATATGTCTCTTATCCGTTCTTCCATTGCCTAGTGTGAAGAGTCGACTGAACCAGTCGCAGAGGGAAGAGCTGGGTCTGATTGAACAGGCCTATGACAACCCTCACGAAGCCCTCAGCAGAATCAAGCGTCATCTCCTCACGCAACGTGCCTTCAAGGAGGTAAGTAATATATCATTGACCGTATATATTATTGCGTTAGAGTTAGACCGTATATATTAATAGATAGAGGAAGAATAGACTAGTCCTCTCTAATTCAATATCTTGGATATATTTGAGACAAAATGTGCTAAATTAACTTGATGAAATGGGTCTCATTACGTTTCATAGACCTCCCAGTGATGTGCTTTTTGCCGTATCCATCTCACTCTCGTTTTTGTTTGAATGTAAAATTTTAGTATTCTGTTTTAGTAGACTAAGCATAATCATCTGATTCATGTTTATGACGTGGAACACCTTTAGGAAGTCAGTCACGTACATAGACTAGTATTTGTGTATATTTGAAATATAGTTTGCATGTCATTGATTTTAATTTGTTTAGCTTTAAAATGTATTATTTGTAACTGTTGGGCAATTCCAAGCAAACATTGACATAACCACTGATTTTTCAAATTCGTTGTACCATAACAAATTTGGTATCAAATGAAAGCTAAAAGATTGAACTTTCCAAAAATGTATTTTGTTTTTGAAAAAAAAAATTGTAAACTATTATTTTATTGTTAATATATAGCATAAATTAATTTTCAGTTATTTTCACAAAACATTCAATTCAATATTAGGCATAACAGAACTGCAAAAAGGAGTTTTCATAAAATTTTATTTCAGTGTTGATAGGATCATTGCTTCAATTTTTCAGATAAATATCAATTTCGTCATTTTCGCTCTTCGTTCCGCTTCAGTGACTGTCTCATTTACAATCATTAATATGTCACGGCGTTACACTTAAAACATATATTTTTAATATTTCTGGAAAAATATGAATGGGAATTAAATAATTTTTTGTTTTCTCTGTATTAGCCCATAGGGCTATAATATGCATGCTGAATAGCAGCATTATCTTTTACCACTTATTAATATAATCAATATAAATTTGGTCACGGCGTTACGTTTTGTGTAACGCCGTGACGCTACCTACTGGATTCCCATTGACATAACACAGTAGACATAATCAAATAGTGTAAGATATTTTTTGTAGGTATGCTTGGGCATTGCTCATGCTATAATTATATGAATAGGGTCAGTTGATAATGTTTCCATCTCAAAGTTACCTGAGTCATGTATGTGTATGGGTTGTTTGTCCGTCTGTCTGTATGTGCATCTGTACATCAGTGTTCTTTTTTTTGCAATATCTCAAGAATCGTTGGATGGATTTTGTTCAAACTTTGTACAATCCATGTATTTAGAGGTGCAAATTTGTGTCATGCGGATGATCATTTAATAGCATCTTGGTTATATCACCCATTCATCTAGTTCTTTATTGATTCTGGATCACTACATTAAAATTATATCATATTATTAATCTCTTTAATATCTCCCATATATATAACATGTACAATTCAGAGGTCACGGCGTTACAGTCACGGCGTTACAGTGCATAGATACATTTATGATATCATATTTACTATGAGCATTGGATTTTTTCTACATTTTTATTTGGATGTTCTAGCTTGATGTCTAGTACAAAGAATCAATGTGACAAAAGTGCAAAATGTTCCTGTAGTTCACAGAGTTTACTTAGTTTATTAGCATGTAAGAAACCCATGTCTTTTTGCCGTCACGGTGTTACGGCAGATATTGATATTCATAATTAATAATTTATTGGGAATTTTGGTTTTCTTGCCTATTGTAAATTATTGGTAGGATAGTGGTTACAGATGCATATCAAAAGTTGGTTCTAGATATTTAGATTTTATGAGTTATTTGGACTTTCATTGTGAGAAACACCCTCTGACCGTCACGGCGTTTGCTTGGAATTGCCCTGTTATATATCTGTTTTGTTTCCCCCCTCCCCCCCCCCCCCCCCAAAATAAAAAAGGTTGGTATAGAGTTCATGGACCTGTACAGCCACTTGATTCCTGTCTACGATGTCGAACCCCTAGAGAAGATCACAGATGCCTACCTGGATCAGTACCTCTGGTACGAGGCTGACAAGAGACGATTGTTCCCACCATGGATCAAACCAGCCGACACAGAACCGCCTCCCCTGCTTGTGTACAAGTGGTGTCAAGGTATGTCATCTATGCTAATATTTCTAAGTCTTATTGGTGTTGCTGACATATATTCTTATGATTGGAACTAGAAACTTACGTGTTATTCAAAAGAGACAAGAGGCATCTCTTTCCTATCTGAATCAAACCAGCAGACACACTAACCCTTGCCCTAACTATCTTTCATAGGGAGTAGCATTGGCAGGTATCTACAGTCCCAGCCCATTCAGTGCTGTGTACTGTTCGATGCAATGCAAGAGTGATATCAGTGAATGCATCGTTGGATGGTGAGGGCATATCTTAACCCATACCACCCTGGAAAAAGACTGATACAAAGCCTCAATCAATTAACCATTTTTTCAAGGCTCAAGACTTGGGATATTTGTGTATGAATTGATACTTTATTTATATCAAATAGGATAGCTTCTCATTTGCATGCAATCATAAGATCTTAGTTTTCTCTGAATTTTTGCTGAGAAATGTATGTTCTGTGTGAAGTGTGGGCCTTATCTAAAAACATAAATGTTGTGTTTAAAAAAAATATATATGGTATTTCATAAATCCCAATTTGTTAAGTAGAGCCACTTTGGCATGACCTATGAAATTATTTTTTATTCCAGGTACACAAAAAAAAAAAAAAAAAAAAAATCAAAAATAGAAAATAAAGAATAACCATTACTAAACATCTTCAATTGATGTTTTTCTCCTTTTTTGCTAAAAAGGCATCAACAACCTGCAGGATGTATGGGATACGTCTGAGGGAGAGTGCAATGTGATGATGGAATCACGCTTTGAGAAGCTCTACGAGAAGATCGATCTCACGCTGCTCAACAGACTGCTGCGTCTCATCGTGGACCACAACATTGCCGATTACATGACCGCCAAGAACAACGTTGTTATCAACTACAAGGTCAGGATATAAAGAATTTGTGATTAAAAAACGCAAAGTTCCTGAAACTTTTTCATAAATCTGTCATATTCTTCAAAAGCAAGTTTATTGTTCAAAAGTTCTTTGACAATATATATGTCTCTCATGAAGGGAGATGTTTGTCATTTAAGCTCACAAAGTTCTATTCGGAAGACACAACCTTGTGATAGAGTACTGGAGTACTGATGTCACATTCTTTTGTTATAACATATTAATAGTTCTAAACAACTTGTCCTTTGATTCTGGCTTTTGGCAGTGGGTTGAAGCTGGACGATTGCCTTCTTGACAACTGCTAGATCAGGAATTACTAGCTTGCCTGACATTGTTCAGAATCATTATCCATGGTGCTGAATAGCTGTTACATCACATGTACAAAATTAAAAATATAATTGAATTTTTCTTGTTCGTACTTCTCCTACGTAGGACATGAACCATACCAACTCGTACGGTATCATCCGAGGTCTGCAGTTTGCATCCTTCATCGTGCAGTACTACGGTCTGGTCTTGGACCTGCTAGTCCTTGGTCTCCACAGGGCTAGCGAAATGGCAGGCCCACCACAGATGCCAAACGACTTCCTACAATTCCAGGTATGTAGTAATATCATTATGCAGTATTAGTTGTTGGTTTGCATCCTTCATCGTGCGGTACTTCGGTCTGGGCTTGAACCTGGTCTACACAGGACCACCACAGATGCCCAACGACTTCCTACAGTTCCAGGTATGAAGAACAATTATAATTCTGCATATATATGTGTACAGTGAAATTTGTGTTGAGAGACCTCTGGAAAGAGGCAGAAAATAGTCTTGAAGAACTAGGGGCATTATATGATTAGCAATTATGGTTTATGGTCCATGTTAGGTTAGGCAAAATGATAAATCTAGTGACAAGTTGGTTTTTAATCTCTCTGAAGAAGCGCATTGGCAGGTATCTACAGTCCCAGCCTATTCAGAGCTGTGTACTGTTTATAGGCAGTAGCATTGGCAGGTATCTACAGTCCCAGCCCATTCAGTGCTGTGTACTGTTCGATGCAATGCGAGAGTAATATCAGTGAATGCATCGTTGGATGGTGAGGGCTTAACTCTACCCATACAATCCTGGAAAAAGACTGATACATAACTAACTTCTTTTATCTGATTCTCCAGTTACCTTTAATCTTTTTACCAAAAGAAGTCTCACTCATATGCATTAGAATTCTATATTTAACTAAATGGGATAGGAAATGGTATTGATAAAGATGAGTTTGGAATGCAGAATTTGGATTATGAAGGTCTACATCCATAACCCTGTCTTCGTTACGCATCCCACTCGCATGATGTAAGACAATGAGTCCCCATGAATGAAAGTAAAGTTGAGTAAGGTAGCAAACCAGGATTGTTTTATATTTGCATGTAAAGTTATGTCTACCCCATAGCAATCTCTCTGTTAAAAAAACACTTGCATCTGTTGAATGTAAATTCAAAGCTGCCAAGACTCCCTAAATCAGCATGTATCTCCCTGAAAATTCACAGATCTTTCCACATTCTGACAAAATCTCCCTGATTAGGAAAAGATTCTTTTCAATTTTCAATTGTAGAGCATGTATTTCATAACTATATCCCAAATTGCTGTTAGAAATCTCCCTGAAATAGACATTCAAAAGTTTGCAGTTCTGTAAATTGTATTTTATTTTCCATTGTTCCACAGGATGTTGCCACAGAGACCAACCATCCCATCAGACTGTATTCCCGCTACATTGACAAAGTGCACATCTTCTTCAGGTCAGCCCTCTCGTCTTGTCAAATTTTCTTTAAAATTTCTTGACCATTATTTCATTCCATTTCCTAGTGCATTGTACTTTTTGAGAAGTAAGATTATCACTGATTGGTTCAAATTAATCATTCTGTGCGAAGATGTTTTTGTCACTATGCAGTTTTCATTACCGAAGACATACTGCTCTATATTGCCTACATTGGCCATGACAATATATGGGGGGACAAGAACTTCACGGGAGCCATTCAAAGCATTGACAGAGCTGCCAAGTCTCCCTGATTTTGCTGGAGATGCTCTGAAAATAGACCAAGTTTACAGCATCAGATTTCATCCCATCAGCCAATCTCCCTGATTATTGGAAGATCATTTTCATTAGGTTGTATGCATTTGATAGATATCTCCCTGATCTCTGATGGAATTTCCCTAAATCTTCCTGATTGTTGAAACATAATGTTGGTAGCTGTGCATTAGCAACCTTTTAATTTCAAAGTAAATTGAATATCTTCTCTAATTACCAATGAAAGGATGTACAGCTGCTATCATAATATATTTGCAGTGTCCTTTTCAATATCAATGTCAATGAGTGGGTAGGTTTTTTTTTGTGTGTGTTTATTTAAGTTGATTATGCATTGTTTATATAACAGATTCTCGGCAGAGGAAGCCCGTGATCTGATCCAGAGATACCTGACAGAGCATCCCGATCCAAACAACGAGAACATTGTCGGGTACAACAACAAGAAGTGCTGGCCTCGGGACTCCAGGATGAGACTCATGAAACATGATGTCAATCTGTAAGTAATGTAGAAAAACAGAAACCTTAGTTACTGTATATATTATAGCCATACAGCCCAAAACCTGCCACGTCTTTGTCATTGATGAAGTCCTAACTCTAACCCTAGATTACAAATAGGGTCTTTTACCCAAAGTCAAGAACGAAACCTGACCCTAGGTCTTGACTTCATCTCTGCTGTACACAATTGTTCCATGACCTTTGCTCTGGCAAATGTACTGTCCTTTTGATTTTTCATAAACCTACAAAGATTTCTAACTCTAGCACTAACCCTAACCCTAATTTTCACTCAATAAATGTAATTTGTAAATAAACACTTGCAGGAATGGTTGCCAGAGCAATTTAGAGGTCACCAGACAGAATCTGGTTATAGAGACTTCCATACCACATAATTATTGTATGAAAACCCATCATAACTTTCCAGAAGTAGAATTTGTATTACATTAATGTTGGTACGGGTAGGGAATTAGTTTGCGTAAAGAACTACCATGATATGTCTGGCTTTAAGTGTAACAAAATAAGTTAGACAGTAAATATATTTAGCAAATTTGTTTGTTTTGTATGAGGCATTGTTATCTGCAGGCACAGCCCTCCCTCATGCTGTGTTCTGTTCGTAGCAATGCAATAGAAAGTCTACGTCAGTGAAACGCATCGTTGGATATTGGAGGCCTTTACCTACCTCCTTTATCCTGGATTCTAAACTGATACAAATCTGCATTGTAATTAATCATCCTTTTGTATAGATATATTTTCAAGTGGGAATCTTAGATTAAGAAATGTTTAAGCAATTTGCTAGGCTAAGGAATTTACTTATCTCATATTAAAATCATATTGAAGACTTTAACTTGGGTAAAACAAAACCCAAGTAAAATGCTTGAAAATTATGACAACAATTGTTGTTAACTTTTTGAGTAATCAATAAATTGAATCACAATTTGGGCTAGGTGATTTATTTGCTCCAAAGGGAGTGGAGATGGTTCAAATATTTTGTGTTGACTGGCATTTTATCATGTGATCAGGGGAATACTAGTGAAAAACGGAAGAAATGATATTGTCTTGTGTTTGGTACTAAATATCTATCAAACGTGATGATGTAATGATTCCTTTATCTGACTAAAGGGGTCGTGCTGTGTTCTGGGACTTGAAGAACCGTCTGCCGCGCTCTATCACCACCTTCTTGTGGCAGGAGAGCTTTGTGTCTGCAAAACAAGGACAACCCAAACCTCAAACCAGTCATCTATATCAGTCAACCTGCCTATAGTGGCCACCAAAATAATCCCCTGCAATGGAAAACTTAAGTTATAGGACCTGTCTGTAGAGGTCCTCTGTCTTCAGTGGCCACCTTTTGCATTTCTGTTCTATACATTGTTCTGATTATATATTTTCTCATTTGACTAAAGGGGTCGTGCTGTGTTCTGGGACTTGAAGAACCGTCTGCCGCGTTCCATCACCACGTTCTTGTGGCAGGAGAGCTTTGTGTCTGTGTACAGTAAGGACAACCCAAATCTACTGTTCAACATGAGCGGGTTTGAGTGCAGGATCCTGCCCAAGTGCCGCACCACCAGCGATGAATTCACGCACAAAGATGGCATCTGGAACTTGCAGAATGAGGTATGCTCATGATAATCATTGTGAGGGTTGTGATAGTTGTAATGGTAGCATTAGTTATAGGAATCAAATAGTCAATCTTAAGTTGTTGTTCGACGAGAGTGGGTTCAATTACCATATTTGCAAACGGCACAAGAATGAAGTCACACATCCACGATACAGCCATGATGGCCTGTTCGAATGATCATGATCTGCATAACAGTTTCAATTGTCATCCAGGTCGCGCAAGTGTGAAATATGTATTTGCTAAATTGGACTTGGGATAACCATGTGATGTTTATTTTTCCAGGGTTAAGTTCCGATTTAAAGGTATTTTATGTTTGATATTGTTCCTTTCAGGTGACCAAGGAGAGGACAGCCCAGTGCTTCCTGCGTGTAGACGATGAGTCTCTGCAGAAGTTCCACAACAGAGTCAGGCAGATCCTCATGGCCTCGGGATCCACCACATTCACTAAGGTAAATGATACGTCCTTGTAACTTAGAATCACTGAACAATCTTATTCGGTGTGTCATTTGACGTTGAAGTTCAAATTATGTTTGAGGTTTATGGGAGACTGCCAAATGTTTCCTGCGTGTTGATGATTAGTCTCTGCAGAATGTCCACAACAGAGTCAGGCAAATTCCACCACATTCACGAAGGTAAATAATGTTTCCCATTTATCATTTGTAGATAAACACTTGAAGGAATTGTTGCCAGAGCAAGTTAGAGGTCACCAGACAAAATCTGGTTATAGAGACTTCCTTACCACATAATTATTGGTATGAAAACCCATCAGAAATTTCTCGAAGTAGAATTTGTATTACATAAATGTTGGTACGGGTAGGGAAGTAGTTTACGTAAAGAACTACCGTGACATGTCAACGTGTAAGTGATGCAAGAGTTTAGCACATTAATTTATTTTGTTTGACGCATTGTTATCTGCAGGCACAGCCCTCACTCATGCTGTGTTCTGTTCGTAGCAATGCAATAGAAAGTCTACGTCAGTGAAACGCATCGTTGGATATTGGAGGCCTTTACCTACCTCCCTTATCCTGGATTCTAAACTGATACAAATCTGCATTCTAATTAATCATTCTTTGGTATAGATATTCATGTGGGATCTATGTTCTTTGTTAGACTCACCAAGCAATATGTTATTCAGTGTGTCATTTGACATTAAACTTGTGCATATTATGTTCGAGGTTCATGGGAGGTAAGAAACAGGGACTGCCAAATGCTCCCCACGTGTTGAGGATGAAGTCCTGCAGAAGTTCCACAACAGTCAGGCAAATTCCACCACATTCACTAGGGTGAATAATGTTTCTCATGTAAAAAGCAAATTTGGTTTGTCAAAACTTATACATTTATTTATGTTTGTGGCTCTTGAGTGCATCAATTAGCAGGCAGATTCTCATGGCCTCAGGATCGAGTCTTAATGGATAGAAAGATTATCGTCTATTTATCTTTTTATTAATGATTATTCAATGGTTTGTTTTCCCCACTAGATCGTGAACAAATGGAACACGGCTCTGATCGGTCTGATAACCTACTTCCGTGAGGCTGTGGTCAACACCCACAGACTTCTAGACCTGCTGGTCAAAACGAAGACCAGATCCAGACCAGGATTAAGATGAGTCTAAACTCATAGAAATTATTAACGTCTATTTATCTTTGATCTATTGTAATGACCATTCTGTGGTTTGTTTTCCCCACTAGATCGTGAACAAGTGGAACACCGCTCTGATCGGTCTGATGACCTACTTCCGTGAGGCTGTGGTCAACACCCAGGAGCTTCTGGACCTGCTGGTCAAGTGTGAGAACAAGATCCAGACCAGGATCAAGATCGGCCTCAACTCCAAAATGCCCAGTCGCTTCCCGCCAGTCGTCTTCTACACGCCCAAAGAGTTGGGAGGACTCGGTATGCTGTCCATGGGGCACGTCCTCATTCCTCAGTCAGATCTCAGGTAAGACAAATTAAGCTATTCATGAATATGTCTTTGTAAATTTGCATTGGCAGATATCTACAGTCCCAGCCTATTCAGTGATGTGTACTGTTTCATAGGGATTAGCATTGGCAGGTATCTACAGTCCCAGCCCATTCAGTGCTGTGTACTGTTCGATGCAATGCGATAGTAATATCAGTGAATGCATCGTTGGATGGTGAGGGCTTTACTCTACCCATACAATCCTGGAAAAAGACTGATACATTACTAACTTCTCATATCGTGAGTTTACTTGTATGCAAAAATATTGTCCTTCCTTTTTATGGTTCTCTACATTTCAACTCTTTATATTTCAATTTGAATTTTATTTACACAGATGAATCATCCAACATTTTGTCTATGCTTCATTTTTGTTCTTTTTAAATTTAATTAATAACATTTTCTTCATCTTCTCATCTTCATGAACAGGTGGTCGAAGCAGACTGATGTGGGAATCACCCACTTCCGGTCTGGTATGAGCCACGATGAGGATCAGCTCATTCCTAATCTCTACCGCTACATCCAACCCTGGGAGAGTGAATTCATTGACTCGCAGAGAGTATGGGCAGAGTACGCACTGAAGAGGCAGGAAGCAAACGCCCAGAACAGGTAAGAGTTTGTTTTTTGTCTGTTTGTATGTTTGTTTGTTTGTTTGTTTGATGAGGATCAGCTCATTCCTAATCTCTACCGCTACATCCAGCCCTGGGAAAGTGAGTTCATTAATTCACAAAGAGTATGGACGGAGTATGCTCTGAAGAGCAGAACAGGCAAGAGTGTGTTTTCTGTTTGAATGTTTGATTGTTTGTTTGTTTGTTTGTTTAAATTTATCCAAAATATTATTCAATTCAGAACACAATCAATGGAACAATAGAACAAGTTTATCAAGTGAACCAATGTTTTTAAATGGTTATACAAATTAGCATTGGCAGGTATCTACAGTCCCAGCCCATTCAGTGCTGTGTACTGTTCGATGCAATGCAATAGTAATATCAGTGAATGCATCGTTGGGTAGTTAGGGCTTCAATCTACCCATACCATCCTGGAAAAAGACTGATACACTCTCCTTCCATGTTATTTTTTTTGTGTGTGTGTTTTCTTTATGTGGATCATTATTTGAATGGTCTGGAAGGTATAAGTGTAAACATTGTTTGAAATTTCAGAAATTATGTGAGCCTTCTAAGTGCAAGTGTTTTAGTATTTCAAGCTGATTCACAAACAGAGACAGAATTATTTTCTGTCACAGTTAACAATAACAGATTAAAAAGATATGTCTTAATGCAGAATGCATTAAATTTCACTATAAATGTAGGTACTTATTAAAGCAGAATGTGTTATGGTGGTCATATCAGCTCTATGCCTGCAAACAGTTGAACTTGTGAAATCCAAGTTTGAAATAAATAGTATGATTCGCCATAGATTTAAGTAGACTCGGTGTAAGATTGTGTCTCTAGAAAAAAAGTTGAAATGTTAATCACTAAGCAGTTTTAGACACAGTTTATGATAATAATCTGGCTTTTATGTTGCACTTGACACTTAATTGTCTCCAATCATTCTTGAAAAGGATAGAAAAGAATATTCAAATTTATCCAACAAATTATTCAATTCAGAATAAAAAATCAATGATCAATTATAAATTCTTTTTCCCCTTTCCTTTCAGGCGTCTGACCCTTGAGGATCTGGAGGACTCGTGGGACAGGGGAATCCCCAGAATCAACACACTCTTCCAGAAAGACAGACACACCCTGGCCTATGACAAGGGCTGGAGAGTCAGAACTGACTTCAAGCAGTATCAGGTGAGCATTGCAATTATCATAAGTCCCACCTATGCCATTTGCTGTAGTGTTATATTATTGGAATATGGACATCGATGATTCAACACGCTCTTCCACAAAGATGGACACACCCTGGCCTATGAAATAGGCTGGAGATTCAGGACAGACTTCAAAGAGTATCAGGTAAGCTTTCAATCCTGCAGATAATATGAAACAATTGTCCCATCTGTGTCTTTTGCTGTAGTGTTCCATGTTATATCATGGGACAGGGGAATCCCAAGAATCAACACACTCTTCCAGAAAGACAGACACACCCTGGCCTATGACAAGGGCTGGAGGGTCTGGACTGACTTCAAGCAGTATCAGGTAAACTTTCAATCCTGCAGATAATATGAATCAATTGTCCCATCTGTGCCTTTTGCTGTAGTGTTCAATGTTATATTATCATGTGACAGGGGAATCCCCAGAATCACCACTCCAGAAAGACAGGCACACCCTGGCCTATGACAAGGGCTGGAGGGTCCGGACTGACTTCAAGCAATATCAGGTAAGCATTGCAATTATCACAAGTCCCACCTATGCCATTGGCTGTAGTGTTCCATGTTATTTTATCATGGAATATGGACATCAATGATTCAACACACTTTCCACAAAGACAGACAAACCCTGGCCTATAAAAAAGATATGGAGATTCAGGACTGTCTTCAAACAGTATCGGGTAAACTTTCAATTAAGTTGTAGAGTTATAGAGAGTAGCATTGGCAGGTATCTACAGTCCCAGCCCATTCAGTGCTGTGTACTGTTCGATGCAATGCGATAGTGATATCAGTGAATGCATCGTTGGATGGTGATGGCTTCACTGTACCCATACCACCCTGGAAAAAGACTGATACATCTCCTTCCATGCAATTGTTATTGTGTGTGTGTTCTTTATCGGGATCATTTATTTGCGTGGTCTGGAAGGTGAAAGTGTAAACACCTTCATGTATGCAATTTCAGAAATGATGTATACCTTTAAATTACATGTGTTAAAGTACTTCAAGCTGATTCATGACCAGAGAAAGAATTATTTTCTGTCACTGTTAATCAGAATGCATCACATTTCACTTTAAATGTAGGTACTTATATGCAGAACCTGTTCTGGTTGTCGTATCAGCACCACACCTGCAAACAGTTGAACCACATATAGTTAAATTTCAATCAAATATTCTTATTTCCTGTAGGTACTGAAGCAGAATCCGTTCTGGTGGACCCATCAGCGCCACGACGGTAGCTGTGGAACCTCGACTACTAGAAAGATTTCCACTTATTAAACCATTGACCATCATAGTATAGAACCAAGGTCATCGAGTGGTTAAACCTGTATCTGATAATTGTATGGATAAAGCATCAAATGTTCTTATTTCCTTCAGGTCCTGAAGCAGAATCCGTTCTGGTGGACCCACCAGCGCCACGACGGTAAGCTGTGGAACCTTAACAACTACAGGACAGACATGATCCAAGCTCTTGGTGGTGTGGAGGGCATCCTGGAGCACACACTCTTCAAGGGAACCTACTTCCCAACATGGGAGGGTCTCTTCTGGTAAGTTTGTATGTCTGTCTTGATTAAGTTTGTCTGTGCTAATCCTACAACTGTATGTTTATATATATATGGACCAGAGATTTGAACTGGCTATATGAAAGACATGATCCAAGCTATTGTCTTAAAAAGTAGCATTGGCAGGTATCTACAGTCCCAGCCTATTCAGTGCTGTGTACTGTTCGATGCAATGCAATAGTAATATCAGTGAATGCATCGTTGGATGGTGATGGCTTCACTCTACCCATACCACCCTGGAAAAAGACTGATATAAAGCCTCTAATCGATTATTTAACATTTTGACATACGACATGGGAGGGTCTCTTCTGGTAAGTTGTAAAAATGCTTTCCTCAAAGTATTCTTTTCAGACCATTTTTATCCCTATGCCACAAAATTGCCAGGAGGCATTATTCCTTTAAGTTTTCCTGTAACCATCTTCCTCGAAGTACTTTGAAATGGTGTATAGACATGAATTATGTTGTTCCTTATTTGTTTTCATCACTTCTTAGAGCAGGAAACTTTGTTTTTGGAATACTTGGTAGCCTACTTCCTTACTACATTTGGAGAAAAAAATGTTTCACTTCATATTTAATTGATGAACATGTTTTGTATTGCTGTAATGGAAGAGGGCCAGAGAGAGTATTGACTAAACCATGAAGTACCAAAAAACAATAACTGACCAATGCACTAATATCCGGTTTGAATCGGATCATTATAAAAAAAAAGTGTTTTGATTTTCTTGTGTAGGGAGAAGGCTAGCGGCTTTGAGGAGTCCATGAAGTACAAGAAGCTGACCAATGCGCAGCGATCCGGTTTGAACCAGATCCCCAACAGAAGGTTCACCCTGTGGTGGTCACCAACCATCAACAGAGCCAATGTGAGTGTGAATTCCTCAATAATTTATTACATTGTTTTATATTTTATTCATAAGTGGTTCACCCTAAAGTTTGTCCACCCGAGTCTGTTCATTCTTCATTACCATGAATGGAATTTCCGAAACTCCTATTGAAAAAAAAATGCATAAGTGACATTTTTTTCCCCAGATATTATGTCATCAGGTTAATGTGTTATAGGAAAAAAAGTTTGGAGAATTGTAATCATACTTGTAAACTAATTTAATATATGCGCAAAAGAAATGTGTAAAATAACTTCACAAAAAAGCATGAAAAGGGAGTTTCTAGAAATGTAACTAGAATTGTAATGAGAAAGGTAATGGGTTTGGAAATAAGTACTTGAGTCTTGAGTCTCAAGTGTTAATTGTTAATCTTCAGCTTTGGCAGAAGATTTGTGAAAACATTGTCATTATACTCGTATTGGGTATGCATAACAGTGGTATAAATAATCTTGACCCTTGCCCTAACTATCTTTCATATGGAGTAGCATTGCATATGCTTACAGTCCCAGCCCATTCAGTGCTGTGTACTGTTCGATGCAATGCGATAGTAATATCAGTGAATGCATCGTTGGATGGTGAGGGCATATCTTAACCCATACCACCCTGGAAAAAGACTGATACAATATCAAATGCCACATCTTTTTGTCTATTTGCAGGTGAACCAGATCTTCCTCATCGAGATCTTCAGCACTCAATTTTTTAGAAATGATTGAAATTATGACTTGAATCTCTTTTTCTCTGTTTGCAGGTGTATGTGGGTTTCCAGGTGCAGCTTGATCTGACAGGTATCTTCATGCACGGCAAGATCCCCACGCTCAAGATTTCCCTTATCCAGATCTTCAGGGCTCACTTGTGGCAGAAGATCCATGAGAGCGTCGTCATGGATCTGTGTCAGGTAATTTCCCTTAAATGTTTTTTTTTTTCCAGTTTAAATAAATAATGAATACTTAACAATGAGTTGGTCATCACAATTGCAAGAGTCATAGAAGTTCCCCACGCTCAAGGCCTTCCTCGTCCAGGGCTCTGTTTCATTTTTAAAATGTTCCAATTGTTGTAAGTTTTTCCTCATCCAATCTTCAGGGCTCACCTGTGGTAAAAATTCCATGTGAGAATTGCTGTATATACCCCTGATGCATGAATGCTATCACTTACTAGTGTTATCACTGGTCAACTTGTACTGAGTACATTTCTCATTATTGATAAGTCCCTATTGTCTTAAAAAGTAGCATTGGCAGGTATCTACAGTCCCAGCCCATTCAGTGCTGTGTACTGTTCGATGCAATGCGATAGTAATATCAGTGAATGCATCGTTGGATGGTGAGGGCTTTACTCTACCCATACTATCCTGGAAAAAGACTGATACAATATCAAATGCCATGTTTTACATGAATTGTTTGAAAAATATTGAGTCCTAAAGCCAGTCTCCCACAAAGAGACTGGTGTTTCATGGCATGAAACATGATGAAAACTTCCAATCACTAGCATTGCAACAAAAGGTCTCGATTGAAAACTGTTTAAAAAACCAGGTGCAGTTTTACAGTTTTCAAAGTGTTCAAAACTGTGTATGCATGCATGAGAATAGTTGCAGCTAGTCTACTGTAATCTCACTCCTTTTGAGACAAGCAATCTATTGAGTCAAGTTCCCTTAAATATTAATTAAACATTTGCTATTTCTTTGTGTAGGTGTTTGATCAAGAGTTGGATGCTCTTGAGATTGAGACCATTCAGGTCCAACAAGATGAACAGCCCCCGTGCTGCCATCCTCCTTTTTGTAGTACTCTCTTGAACTTAACAAATCATTTTTTTGAAGAAAAAATAAAGAAAAGACACACTTGCTGGCATTTTTGAGGTAGAATTAAATAGTCCTTTGCTATGTTTTCTGAGCTTTTAATGAATCTTGAAATGATGTATTGATGATCAGTTGTGTTAGTAGAACTATCCATGGTCTAGCTCCTCTGTACCTGACTGAACTTATTACAATAGCCCTCCGTCCCGGTACTCGCTCCGCTCCTCACAAGGCACTCTACTGAACTATCCAACTGCCAAGATGCTTCCTACACTTCAGGATAAAGCCTTTGCTTCCGCAGCACCCAACCTTTTGAATAAACTACCTCTGACCCTCCGCAACCAAGCTTCATTCAATCTTTTTAAAGAACAATTGAAAACTCACCTCTTTCAATAACTTGAACTTGAACAGCGCTTTTGAACATTTTATATGGAAAATGCACTATATAAATGCATTATTATTATTATTATTAAGTTGAAAGTTACAGGATCTTTTGTGTCAGTTACTCTTTAACAATACATTTGAATTATTCTCTTTGTACAGGTGTTTGATCAAGAGTTGGATGCCCTGGAGATTGAGACTGTTCAGAAGGAGACCATCCATCCCAGGAAATCCTACAAGATGAACAGTTCCTGCGCTGACATCCTGCTCTTTGCTGCATACAAGTGGAATGTCTCCAGACCCTCACTGCTCGCAGACACAAAGTAGGTCAACAGAGAATTTGATTTATTGAGACACCATTAATGTTAACATTCAGTTTTAATTTAATATACAGTGTTTGGATGGCAGATGCGGGAAAGTTCCTCGTAATTAAAGTGAAGAAATCAAGAAGGAGTGGGACAGTTAGAAAATAGTGACAGGAGATAGATATCAGTCAATGAAGTAGGAGGAGTGGACAGGAAGAGAATGGAATGACATTTCCACATCATTTCTGGTTAATCATAGATTCAGTAAAAATGTATTACCAATAATAAATTAATAATGTATGGGATAATTTTGATCAATTTCATTCTGTTTTTTGTTGATCAAGTTTGGCAGCCAACAGCTAATATTTTTGGTCTGGAGAGGATTGACTACTAATTAAATGCTTTCTTGGTTTCAACAGGGATACGATGGACAGTACGACAACACAGAAGTACTGGATAGATGTGCAGCTGAGATGGGGTGACTATGACTCCCACGATGTTGAGCGATATGGCAGGGCCAAGTACCTTGACTACACTACCGACAACATGAGTATCTACCCTTCACCAACTGGGGTACTCATCTCCATCGACTTGGCCTACAATCTTCACAGGTAAGTTATCATTATATTTTGAAGTGTTTTTTGTTGTTGCTCTGTCTTTGGTATGTTTTTGCTTTCTTAATCAATATACCATGGTCAAATAAAATATAAGATATATTGACAACACCATGGTCAACATGAGTATCTACCCATCGCCTACTGGCATTCTCATCTCCATCGACTTGGCATACTATCTGCGCAGGTAAGCTATCAAGAAGAATTTTTTAAATAATGGAAGCACTGCTTGGAATTGCCCAAGTATCCTTTTTCACAGGAATTTTAAGAAATGATAGTAAACTATTTGACGACACTATGGTTTTTTTTTTGAATTGAATTGAATTTTATTAACCACTTTCATAAAAACATGCAAATACAATATAAACACAAGTACAATTTACATAGATCATTACAATAATAAGTACAAAGTAAGTTTGAGAACAAACAAACAATGGAAAAAAAAAAAAAAAAAAAAAAAAAAAACAAGAAGAAGAGAAGAGAGAGGAAAGTAAAGAATTATGAAGTGGAAGGATCATCAGGAAAGTTGCAGAGAACTTATGAATAGATGACCCTAGAGCATTGAAATAGAAAAAGGGTAAGAGGATACCTACAAAGGATAACGGAAGGGAGGGCTGTTGCATTTAAATTTGTTGCATTAAATACATTTTCAATTTTCTTTTAAAAGTGCTTAATGTTGCACACTGTTTAATGTCATTGGCAAGTTTGTTCCACAATAATGGTCCTTTATATAAAAATATAGAATTTGAAAAATATTTACGGCCATATATTAATCGAGTGTCAGAGGCAAATCTCGTATTATACTGATGCACATCACTATTGCACTGAAACATATTATTAAAAGTCATAGGTAATAAATTATGATAATAAGAGTACACCAAGCTGGAATTCATGTAAAAGACAAATAGGTAAAATATTCAAAGATAAAAATAAAGGTCTAGAATGACTTAAGAAAGGCTTATGACAAATTATACGTACTGCTCTTTTTTGTAAGAGATAAATACGGTCTAGTATAATTATCTGCCTTTTTATTGATCATTTTAGTGTATGCATTTTGTGTTGGTACAATTTAGAAATTTAAAATAAACAGCACAAAAGTTTGTAAATAGATACAAAAATAGTTGTTTGCCAAGTTTGTCAGAATAGAGATACAAATTTGTAATTGATCAAAAGTCATTTTCAAACAATTTCTTGTGAGTATTCAGTGCCTTTGGGAACTGATGGTTTGTACATTGGTAATAGCCCGGTCACATATCAACGGATTGCGCAAACGGATGTCAAACGGAGAGCTAAATTTTCCATCCGTTCTATACGTTTCTTGTCGGTTCCTTGTCCGATGATGTACGTTGTTCTATGTTTTGTACATGAAGCAATGGAGACGACTTTTATCACCGTACCCAGGGAGCAAAGGGGGTTTTTCATACATGGAATGTTATAAAAGGTTTGGGCCCAGAGTTCTCTTCTAGGACCTTGTAGAAGCACAACCTAGGTGGACAACCTCGCGAACTAGCTACTGGAAGGCCAGAAAACACATATTAAGGATTTTACCCCTAATGTACGTTAAAAGCGCCTTAAATCCTTAGGGTTCATGAACATCCTACTCCGGTATTTTCACGATTATACCCAAACGCATGCTGCTATCATCGAATTGCTTCGAATATGTCTTTCATAGATAGTTTTACATCGTTTGATACCAAATTTGGCCATTTTACTTCTATTATTTTTTGTCACGTGCCTTTTATATGTCACGTGTCAGATATAGAATGTGAAATTTCACATACGCCTATTGACAAAAATATGTGGAAATGATGCAGATTATAGAATGAAACAAATATTTAGCTGTTAAACCCTATACATGTTCGTGACATTTAGTAAGATGAAAAGAAAAACAGGTAATTAGCAAAACAAAGGATAAAACAATACAAAATAAAAGATTTTGAAACAAAGAAATACATAAGAATAATTACATGAAATAATTATAATGATAAAATTAAGCGAACATATTAAAATTAAGCGAACATATTAATGTATGACGATCGCGGTGCGTCCTTATGTTTATCACCAGTCATTGGATACATACTGCAATCGATCCAGCACACAAGAGTGCATATTTCTTACTCATATGGGAGTCTTCCAACCTGACACCTTGTATATGAGTACAGTGCTAATCAAGGGCGTCGATTTCTTCTCGCCATTGTGGGGGGGGGGGGGGGGGGATGATTCGTCATTTTGACCATCTCTGGCGAGGGAGCAAAGCGACAACCCAGCAGCGGTTGGACAGAGTGTAGGAAGCTTTTCCTTGATTTGAGCCGTTTCTGGGATGGTTGGATGTCATAACATGGATGGCGGCTATCCTGACTTTGTCTGAGACGCTCCACGCTACTGGCTACTGACCGGCGTATATCGGGTGGAGCAATGCCGGACAGGACATACAGGCTGCTTACATTTGTCGGCTTTAGACAACCAGAGATTGCTCTGCAGCTATCGTTGATAATTGGGTCAAGTTTATTCGAGTGCGAGGATCTTTCCCAGACTGGGCACGCATACTCCGCAGCAGAATAACAAAGTGCAAGAGCTGCTGCCCGTAGTGTAGATGCACTGGCACTCCAAGAGGAGTTTGTCAGTTTCCGGAGGAGGTTGTTCCTGGTCCTCACTTTCCCCCTCACCTTTCCGATATGCTGCTTGAATGAAAGTGTCCGATCCAGGGTAACGCCAAGGTACACTGGATGATCGCAGTGGTCAAGGGGGGTACCATTCCATGTGAGTGATAGTTTCTTCCCAGCCTCGCGGTTGCGTAGATGGAATAAGCAGACCTGGCCACCTGGGTCTTGGTAGGGTTTGCTTTCAGCTGGTTGTCTCTGTAGTACACTGTCAGGTTGTCTAGGGCTGATGTTGAGGTGCTCTCTATCTCATTGGTATCCTTGTTCTGAGTGGCAATGCAGAGATCGTCAACATAGATGAAGCTCCTTGTGCCTGGAGAGACAGGTTGGTCATTCGTGTAAATGTTGAACAGGACTGGAGCGAAGCACTGCCCTGTGGGAGTCCATTCTTCTGTATCCTCCACCTGCTGCACTTTCCATTCAGCTCCACAAAGAAACGTCTGTTTCCTAGTAGCAGTTGGATGAGTTTGGTCAGATGAATGTCACTTGTCATCCTGTACAGCTTATTGAGGAGTAATCTATGGTTCACTGTGTCATAGGCAACCGTAAAGTCTACAATATCCAGATAGTTTATAAAGATGTTGTCTATATGTATTATAGAGTTAACTATTTTTTAGTTAATTGGCTTTTGAATTAGCTGTTTAGAGATTGGAAGATTATTAAGTGCACATTGCAAGCATCCTGGTATGATGAGGGCACTGTCCGAATATGGATGAACTTTAGCCTGATAGATAAATACTGTCGATTGCAATCATCCTGATGGTACCCTACATAGAATTTAAGTCAAGGGATACCCACATTGGAAAGCTGAATGGGGGTCCAGGGGGCGAAGCGCTACTGACTTTGCCGCTTCATTTACTTTCCCTTATCTTTCCCTATATACAGGCTACACCTACAAAATATTTACACTCATTGCTGACGTCTTCTGTATTAGTTCCATGTTAATATTGGCAAAATATGTAACACTAATACAAACAAGTATATCAGTGCATTGTTGTCAGATACATCATTAAATTGTTATTAGTAAGTAAATCCCTTTATTAAATGGTTCATATTGTATTATATTCTGTATTTAAGTAGATTGTATACCTGTACTCTATAATCAATATATTCAAATGTATATGTCCTCATTGTACAATATGTACATTTCATTATAAAACCTATTTTACGATTTTTACCTCTATTATAATGATTTAGAAAAATCAGATACCAACAATACACTATAATGAACTCATAGTCTTATGTATTTTATTGTTTTCACTTGTTTATGTTTTTTATTATTCTATTGTTTTCGTTTATCATTTCAAAAACTTAAACAAATTAAATTGAATGCCATTTGAAGAACTTCAAATACAAATTGTGTAACGTTTTAAATATCTTGAGCATTTTAATGCGTTTTTGTATATAACTGAACGTGCAATTTCAAGTCGTTTGTATAACACGTGACATAAAATGACACGTGACACATTAACCAAAGAAATTATGCAGTCAAATTTGGTATCAAAAGATGCACACGACTCTACAGAATACAAATCTGAAGCGATGTGATGATATCATAATGCTTTGGAGTGTAATTTCTTAAATCGCACAGACAAACCTTCATGAACCCTAAGGATTTAATGCGCTATTAACGTACATTATGGGTTAAATCGTTTGTACGCGTTTTGTGAACTTCCAGTAGCTAGATCGCGAGGTTGTCCACCTAGGTTGTGATCCTAGAAGGTCCTAGAAGACATTTCTGGTGAACAACCTTTTATAACATTCCATGTATGATATCCTAAAAAATGGGGTGTTTGCTCCCTGGGTACCGAATAATTTAATTTCGCAAATTGTCTATTCGTTGGGCATACGTTTCCGATATCCGTTGATATCTGACCGGGCCATTAGTAGATAGCTGGTTGCCAAGCTTGTCATAGACAACATGTAATGTTTAAATTGTGTAAAAGTAATTTTCAATATATTCCTTTTCGTCATTCAGTGCCTTTGGGAACTGGTTCCCCGGCTGCAAGCCCCTGATCCAGCAGGCCATGGCCAAGATCATGAAGGCAAATCCTGCCCTCTATGTCCTGCGAGAGAGAATCCGCAAGGGTCTTCAGCTGTACTCCTCCGAGCCCACTGAGCCTTACCTGTCGTCGCAGAACTACGGAGAGCTGTTCTCCAACCAGATCATCTGGTTTGTGGACGACACCAACGTGTACAGGGTTACCATTCACAAGGTGAGACATTTGTCATGTCTGTTTGTTGGTCTGTATGTATGTGTGTGTTTGTGTTGTTACAAAAGATTTAAAGGGATCTAGTAACTTTGTTGGCAAGTGCAAAAAGTGATGAGTGATTAATAAAATGAGTATTGGAGTGATCTATGTCCACAAAATAATGTGTGAAAATTTCACTTTAATTGGATGTTTTTTGGCTGAGATATGAGCAAAAATGCAAAGTGATATTCACTAACTCATTGTACTTACTTTGTACACGGCATGAAATTATCCCATAGAAAATTTCATATCTGAACACTTCAATCGTAAATATCTTTTGAACGAAATGGAAATTTGAAAAACCAAAACCTGTCCCGTGCTTTTATTGTTAAAATGAATATTATATAAAGGTATGAGAGAACCACTAGAGTTCCAAGTAAGTTTTGAGGATTTTGACAATGTTACTAAGTCCCTTTAACTGCAAGGGTCTTCAGATGTATGCCTCAGAGCCACTGACTGGTCAGCTCTTCCTCAAGATCTCTTGATATGTCAAACTTAGATATTTATATATATATATATATTTTGTATTCATGTTGAATTCTTCTTTGTGTTTCCATGCAGACCTTTGAAGGTAACCTGACCACCAAGCCCATCAACGGTGCTATCTTCATCTTCAACCCACGTACCGGTCAGCTCTTCCTCAAGATCATCCACACCTCTGTGTGGGCCGGGCAGAAACGTCTGGGTCAGGTAAGGAACTGGAAAGTTTGCTGATTTATAAAACAAGAGAAAAATATCTGAGATATTTATGATACTTAAAAGCACATACTAAAAAAAAAACAGTTATCTGTTTTTGAAAATGTAGCCATGAATATTATGTTACCTTTTTACCTTAGATTGGAGGTATTTTGAGCTATGCACCTTAGTTCAAAAAGAGATTAGTTCGCCTTATCTAATATTTTAAGGAATAATTTTAGTTTATTACCGTATGAGAGTGTTTATGTAAGACTGCACTTTGACTGCAGACAACACTTAAGCTCAGTATTTCTCAAATTTTAGAATATTTTTAACTTGACTGTTCCATACTAGATTGTTCAATCCCCTAACAGTAAATACAGGTTCATGTAGGCAATGACTTAACATAATTATAATATTGACCACTTGATCAACCTTCAATCCACCAGCTTGCCAAATGGAAGACTGCTGAGGAAGTGGCAGCTCTGATCCGATCCCTGCCTGTTGAGGAGCAGCCCAAACAGATCATTGTCACCAGGAAAGGCATGTTGGATCCCCTCGAGGTATGTAGCATGTAAAGACTTTGGTATAGATGCATGTGAATTTGACAGATTAGTTTTAGTGCAGTAATTTTGTCATTGATGTTGGTTACCAGATTGTTGCGTTAGTAAGTATATTTTGTACAGTCAGTATGACCTACATTGTTAGGTTACATTAACGTTGCTGCCCATTGAGGAGCAGCCTAAACAGATGAGTATTACAAGGCAAGGCATGTGGGATCCCCTGGAGGTATTCCAACCAGGCATCGTGTAGGTGTTACTCTGCGAGCCTTTGGTAGCATTTATGCAGTCAGTATGGCTTTCTACATTTCAACATTATGATTTGCAGTAAATTTGAGTCCATTCACAAGTGGAACATGTCTGAGAAAAAAAATCTTTGGTTTAATAAGGCACAGTTGATAATTGTTTTGATAGTTTAATATTGCCATGATGTGCATTAGCCATGCGTTCAATCACAAGTGAAAGTGTCTCAGGAATAATCTCTGGTTTAATACACAGTTGATAATTGTTATAATTGTTTTGCTGTCTACAGGTTCACTTGCTGGATTTCCCCAACATTGTGATCAAGGGGAGTGAACTGCAGCTGCCCTTCCAGGCCTGCCTCAAGGTGGAGAAGTTTGGTGACCTTATCCTGAAGGCCACTGAACCCCAGATGGTGCTCTTCAATCTGTATGACGACTGGCTCAAGACAATCTCGTCCTACACGGTAAGTTTACGATAGTGTTTAAACAAACAATAAAAGTAATGATGATGATATTGTACTGCAAACAGTGCTCTATAAAGTTTTTTACTTCACTGGTAAGGCCACAGGACCAAGGATAGTGCTCCTACAAGATATGTCAAGTTTATGATAGTGTTTTATCAAGCAATTTTGATATTTTGTTGGTTTCTTTGTCTCCCCCTGTCAAATGTTTTGTACACTTATTGTTTCCTTTCTGAACACTTGACTTTCTCTTCCTAGATTCTGAAACAACTTCTTGATCTTGTGTGTCCATTATCCCACAGGCATTCTCCCGTCTGATCCTAATCCTGGGGCGCTGCACATGAACAACAATCTTGAAGCCATACAAGACATTCATCATTGATGCTTCTTTGCAAATGTCTTGTAACATTTTTGTTCCTTTCTTAAAACATGGCTTTCTCTTCCTCAATTCTGAGACAACTTCTTGATCTTCTGTTTCCAGTATCCTGCAAGCATTCTCCCATCTGATCCTGAAGCCGGACAAGTTGACTATCACTGTGCCTCATCAGATTGTCTCTTCTTTTATTTTTTCCCCTCAAAATCTTGTTACCTGTCATAACACATGACTTTCTTTATATGGATTCTAAAACAACTTCTTTATCTTCTGTTTCTATTATCCATTATCACACAGGCATTCTCGCGTCTGATCCTGATCCTGAGAGCTCTTCATGTGAACAACGACAGGACCAAGGTGATCCTGAAGCCGGACAAGACGACCATCACTGAGCCGCATCACATCTGGCCGACGCTGACCGACGAGGAATGGATCAAGGTTGAAGTGGCACTCAAGGACCTCATTCTGGCGGACTATGGAAAGAAGAACAAGTGAGTCCCCATTTCAAATGTACATATATTAACTCGTTTCCTTTGAATTGGGCTTCAAGAAATATTCAGACAATAAAAAGTTAGCATTGAAATTACCAATGCCCAAAGCAATAACACATGTGTGTGCATCAACTTGCATGTAACATGGCGCAATGAACAAGTTATGCTACCTGGGCTTGTCACAATAACTAATTTGATTGGATACATTCCATACTCCATGATTGACATCAATAAACAGTTATCAACTTTTAAGCTACACAAATAATATATTCACACACATTGATTGTTATCATTGAAATTCATGAATTATTTTACCACCTACTTTCCAGTGTGAATGTTGCTTCGCTGACCCAATCTGAGATCAGTGACATCATCCTTGGTATGGAGATATCTGCCCCGTCCCAGCAGCGGCAGCAGATTGCTGAGATTGAGAAGCAGACCAAGAAATCACTTTCTAATATTGTGTTCTTATTTCTGATTAAATTTCCAGTGTGAATGTTGCTTCGCTGACTCAGTCTGAGATCCGTGACATCATCCTTGGTATGGAAATATCTGCCCCGTCCCAGCAGCGCCAGCAGATTGCTGAGATTGAGAAGCAGACCAAGGAACAGTCGCAGCTGACTGCTACCACCACCAGGACTGTCAACAAGCATGGTAAGAAATGTGTACAAAGTTGAAAGAATTACAAATTTACTAACCAATCCGATAAAAGTATTTATCAAGTAATAGTAATTGCAATAGTTTCAAGTGCAAGCATTGAAACTAAAACAAATCAAGTCAAACTCAACTTTTAAAAGATACTAAGTTGGTGTTTTCAGGGGCAAGCAGTAGTACTTAATCAAATCTACTAATTTTGTTATCAAGCGATTCTTATTCTTATATATGTTTTAGAGTACATGTCAACTATTGTGCCTACCTCATGATCTGTCCAATATAGTAACACTCTGCAAAGAAGCATGCTGGTGGAAATTGCCAACTCACATAGCACCTTATCAATTGAAATATTGAGCTGATAAATCATGGCTACAAGCAATTTTCTTTAATGTTTATATTTTGATTATTCACTTTTTCTCTTGATCACAGGTGATGAGATTATCACATCAACGACCAGCAACTACGAGACGGCAACGTTCTCCTCCAAGACGGAGTGGCGTGTGCGTGCCATCTCGGCCACCAACCTGCATCTGCGTACAAACCACATCTATGTGTCGTCAGATGACATCAAGGAGACCGGCTACACATACATCCTGCCCAAGAATGTGCTCAAGAAGTTCATCATCATCTCCGATCTCAGAGCACAGGTGAGAGTCGTTAATTAGCAGGCATTTTGTTGTCCATGATAGTGCTTATATTGTGAAGATTTGGAGAACAGCCTTCGCTTGTGTAGGACCCGCATCTACGTCTCGTCAAGTGACACAGGTCTACATGTCCAAGACCATGCTCGATACCTGACCCGAGAGCTCAAGCCTATTGTCTGTTTTTACTTTGGTATGTCAAAACAACAGATTGTTTGTAGAACCTTTCATGAGGATTTTTAAGTTATAATTTTTAATTTTTAAGTGTCATATCTTTAGAACTCTTCAATAGACCATTTGATTTGTGTTATGTGCTTTTGACATTTTATAGAGTTTTATGTTTATGAGACATTCATGAGACCATGAATCTTGGACTTATTTGCTAAAAACCCATAGATCATCTGTCAAATTTGACCTATTATTTATTTGTAACATTTTCTGCTGCACCCTCTTTTCAGATTGCTGGCTACCTGTATGGTGTGAGCCCCCCTGACAACCCACAAGTGAAGGAGATCCGGTGTATCGTCATGGTACCCCAGTGGGGAACGCATCAGACTGTCCATGTACCCAACCAGCTGCCTGACCATGAGTTCCTCAAGGTATGTTATCCCTCTCAGTTAAAGGGACTTAGTAACATTGTCCAAATCCTCAAAATCTTATTGGAATTCTAGCGGTTCCTGTATACCTTGTTGTATTCGTATTAACAAAAAAGGCATGGGACAAGTTTTTAATTTTTTTATTTCCCTTTCGTTAAAAAGATATTTACGATTGAAGTGTTCAGATGTTAAATAATCCACTGGATCGTCGAAACCGTGTACAAAGTGAGTGCAATGAGTTAGTGAATATCACTTTGCATTTTTGCTTATTACTCGGCCATATAAGGTCCATTTAACTTGAAATTTTCACACAATACCAAGTGGACATATCAGATAACAACAATATACTGTACATTGTATCAACCACTCGTCACTTTTCGCACATGTCAACAAAGTTGCTAGGTCCCTTAAGTAAAGCATCGAAACATGTTTTTATTGCTTTGAAAAGATTTAAAAGAATATTTTGGTTACCTTACCTCAATCATACATCATTATTTTGACTACATGAAGGACAAATAAATGAGACTAAAGCATAGTATGAACCAGTGACTTCCAGATAGCCCTCTAAGTGCAAATCCCACTTCAATTTACCCAACAATGATTTCATTTTGACCTAGAACAGCTCACCTGTGCATGTTTGAAATAACTTGGTTATTTTAAAATGTATTATTTTGTAATATGACCTGTGCTTTCTTATATGTAATGTATTGTATTTCATGTTTGTGAGTTATCATTTCCCTGCAGGTGGCAGAATTTATTTCGCTTCAAGCCCCTGTCCTGGGTTTTCAGACTTGCCAACCGTTCCGTTTTTAACGGAATTGTCCCGTTTTTTAAGTTTTTATAGCCATACATGTACCATCCGATATCAATTGTAATCAGCAGGGCAGTGCCATGTTAGTCTACAAACCGCTGTCAAGATGAAAGCCTTCAGATATCTCATCACAAATGATTCTTCTAAATTAGTACTATTCTAAATTTGCCTCTTACCAGGTTTAATCTATTCATTAATCCTCTTACCATTTGTTTATTTGAACATTTTGTTACATGTAAAATACCTTTACTTTAGCAATAGATTGGCAGGGTTCAACATGCCATTTTCTGACCGAATCTATAGAATGGGGAAGATTGCACAATTGTAAGTCCAAAAATGCAAAAGCTCCCTACCGTGGGAGGGGGGACACCCCCCTCCCACACCCTCCCCCCCTCGGTCGCTCCGCCCCCTCGTGCTCGGTCGCTTCGCTCCCTCGCACCGGGTGTTCAGTTTTCTGACTTTCAAATGTTGGCAAGTATGGGTTTTACGTAACTTCTTTATTTATATGTGTTGTTTGAATGAAATAAAGATGAATAAATAAAACGTTTGGTGCGCAACGTGTTTGCAAGATGACACTGTGCGTCTGATTAATGGCCCGGTCAGATATCAACGGATAGCGGAAACGAATGCCCAACGAATAGAAAATTTGCGAAATGAAAGTATCCGGTGATGAAAGTCGTCTCCATTGCTTTATGTACAAAACATAGAACAACGTACATCACCGGACAAGGAACAGACAATAAACGCATACGAACGGAGACGAACGGATGGAAAATTTAGCTCTCCGTTTGACGTCCGTTTACGCAATCCGTTGATATGTGACCGGGCTATTACGAATCCGAAACCACCTTTAACTGTCTTTCTTTATCTTTACTTTGATTGATCAGGATATGGAGCCCCTTGGATGGGTTCACACTCAGCCCAACGAGCTGCCACAGCTCTCCCCCCAGGATGTGACGACACATGCCAAGATCATGGCTGACAACCCCATGTGGGACGGAGAAAAGACTATCATCATCACATCAAGGTATGTTGTCAAGATACAGAATGTCTATTCCTCCCCATTTTCCACCTCCCCCATCCTTAGAGTTTATCTCTACCCTTTTTTGCCAAGATCATGGCTGACAACCCCATGTGGGACGGAGAGAAGACTATCATTATCACATCAAGGTATGTTGTCAAGATTCTGAGTATCTTTCCTTTCACTTGTACAATCCCCATGTCCCTTCTGCCCTCCTCTTAAACTCTAGTCACTAATTAAAAACCCAAAGCCTAGCAGGAATGTCCCCAGCTCTCCCCACAGGATGTGACAACCCATGCCAAGATCATGGCTGACAACCCCATGTGAGATGGAGAACAGACTATCATCATCACATCCAGGTTAGTTGTTGAGATTTTTATGCCTCCGCCAACGAAGTGGCCGGAGGCATTATGTTTTCGGGTTGTCCGTCCGTCCGTCCGTACGTCCCGTTTTCGTTCTCGCGATATCTCAAGAACCAGTTGACGGATCAATTTCAAACTTGGTATGAGTGTACATATTGGGGTGACAATGATCTGATTAGATTTTAGGGGTCATGAGGTCAAAGGTCAAGGTCACAGGACTCAATATATATGCAAAAATGCCTCGTTCTCGCGATATCTCAAGAACTGGTTGACGGATCAAATTCAAACTTGGTATTAGTGTAGATATTGGGGTGGCAATGATCTGATTAGATTTTGGGGTTCATGAGGACAAAGGTCAAGGTCACAGGAATCAATGTATGTGCAAAAATGCCTCGTTCTTGCGATATCTCAAGAACCGGTTGACGGATCAATAACATACTAGGTATGAGTGTACATATCGGGGTGCCACTGATCTGATTAGATTTGGGGGGTCATGAGGTCAAAGGTCAAGGTCACATGACTCAATATGTATGCGAAAATGGCTTGTAATTGCAAAATTTCAAGAACTGAATGTCAGATTTCAATCAAACTCGGTACCTGTATCATAAAGAGTCAACGTAGCCATAAAATGTTGGGGTCATGAGGTCAAGGTCACGGGACTCATTATACATGCAAAAAAACTTGTAATACCAAAATCTCAAGAACTAAATGTCAGATTTCAATCAAACTTGGTACCTGACTGTTTTTTAGGGAGCCATCAAAGATTGGGATCATATGGTCAAGGTCACAGGACTCAAAATATAAGAAAAATTAAATCAGTGCATGTTAATTTGGGCATATTAAAATCGCGTGATAGCGGAGGCATAATTTTCGATTGCGCGCAATCGAAGATCCATCTAGTTTTTTTTGATCTTCCTTGCCCCTCCAGTTTCTTCCCTTTACTCTAATGATAATACAAATAATAATGGCAATCGTGTATGTCATGATGTGACACTCCTGGCGAAAATTATTACCCCTGGTCATCTGGTACAATTTAAACCCACACAATTATTGCATATTTTCTCTACTTCCCGGGGAGCATACGAGCCAATATTCTGCCAATGGTGCAAGGCTAATCACTTGTCACTAGCTTATAACCCAAACACTTACATATATTTGTGTGTGTGTGTGTGGACAGCTTCACATCTTTATGTTCTCATATGCCTTCAAGATTCAATACCAGATGTTTCAACAAGGGCAGACAGAACTAGTGATTAATTGTTAATTTAATTCTTATTTTCCTTCTGGCAGTTTCACCCCTGGTTCTTGCTCACTGACGGCCTACAAGCTGACGCCCAGCGGCTACGACTGGGGCAGGCAGAGTGAATGACTGAACATTGAATTTTCATTTGTTTTTCATGCTCACTGACAATTGTATCAGTTTTTTAAAAAACAGTGGATTCAAGTAAGACAGGAAAGTACATTAATCATTATTTATGTTTGCATGTGTGCTCTATTTTGGCAGTTTCACCCCTGGTTCGTGCTCACTGACGGCCTACAAGCTGACGCCCAGCGGCTACGACTGGGGCAGGCAGAACACGGACAAGGGCAACAACCCCAAGGGCTACGACTGAGACAGGCAGAGTGAATGTCTGAACATTGAATTTTCATTTGTTTTTTCTCTCTTTGGCAGTTTCACCCCTGGTTCGTGCTCGCTGACGGCCTACAAGCTGACGCCCAGCGGCTACGACTGGGGCAGGCAGAACACGGACAAGGGCAACAACCCCAAGGGTTACCTGCCCTCGCACTATGAGCGTGTCCAGATGTTGCTGTCTGACCGCTTCCTGGGATTCTTCATGGTCCCCTCAGAGGGCTCCTGGAACTTTAACTTCATGGGTAAGAAACAGTATTCCTTTATTTGTTATTTATTACTTATTCGCAGCCGAAGCTGAGTTACATAGTCATGTACAAGGTAAAAACATAGTTATAGTTAAAATACATCCAAATATAATAATATCAACAATTAACCACACATTTTCCGAGCAGAGAGCGGAGGTCAACCTGTTAGGCGAGCCATCACAAAGCATTAATGATAATTGCCTTTTCTAGTTCTTAAAGGGACTTAGTAACATTGTCCAAATCCTCAAAATAAAATTGTAATTCTAGCGGTTCCTTTATACCTTGTTGTATTCGTATTAACAATAAAATCATGGGACAGCTTTCGGTTTTTCAAATTTCCCTTTCATTACAAAGATATGTATGATTGAAGTATTTAGATAAGAAAATCTCCGGGCGAGATTTTCATCCCTGTACAAAGTGAATGCAGTGAGTTGGTGAATATCACCCAATATCACTTTGCATTTTCGCTCATTACTTGGCCATACATTGTCCATTTGACCTGAAATTTTCACACAATACCCTGAGGACATATGAGATAACAACAGTATACATTGCATCAACCATTCATCAGTTTTTGCACATCTCAACAAAGTTACTAGATCCCTTTAAAGTGATTCTTTAACTTTGTAAAATTCAATAAAAATTACTTGGAGCTTTCACACTTCTCTTGTACCTTGTTGTTTGGCCTATGGTAAGAGTAACACAAAAAGGGTCTTGATGTCTCCCTAATTATGGATATATCCAAGATTGAATTTGAAAGCATCTATAGACACCCAAATAGTCTCATATATAAAGATAATGGATCACCTTAAAGGGACTTAGTAACATTGTCCAAATCCTCAAAATAAAATTTTAATTCTAGCGGTTCCCTTATACCTTGTTGTATTCGTATTAACAATAAAATCATGGGACAGGTTTCGGTTTTTCAAATTTCCCTTTCGTTACAAAAATATGTATGATTGAAGTATTCAGATAAGAAAAACTCCGGGCGAGTTTTTCTTCCATGTACAAAGTGAGTGCAGTGAGTTACTGAATATCACTTTGCATTTTCGCTCATTACTTGGCCATACAATGTCCATTTGACTTGAAATTTTCACACAATACCCTGTGGACATATGAGATAACAACAATATACATTGCATCAACCATTCATCACTTTTTGCACATGTCAACAAAGTTACTAGATCCCTTTAATGGTTTCTTCAGAGGTCATGGAATTTCAACTTCATTGGAAAGAAGCAGAATTCAGAATTTCCTTGAGACTTGCATGTCTTATAACTGTTAATATGATTGTCTTATTATTTTGAGTGGTTACATGCATGCTTTTTGGATTCTTCATGGGTTTTTCAGAGCTTTCATAGATCTACAACTTCATCGTTAAATAGATCTTATTCAAAGATCACCAGAAATCTTAAAATATGTATAGATAAGTTGCTAAATTGTTTAGACATCTTAAATATTTGTTGGATTAACTTGAGAAATGAACGACTTGATTAGATGTGGGAGGGGGTGGGGGGGTTAGGATGTCAAAGGTCACATGGCTAATTTCCTTATGTGCAAATTCTCAGGAACGATACATCAGTTTGGCATCAAAATTTGGTTTTAATGTAAATGAAGATAATGCTTTGTTAGACAACATTTGAATAGAATGTGACCAACTAATTTGTTTTTCTTGCTGTTCCTCCCTTTCTTCTCAGGTGTACGCCACGACCCCAACATGCGCTTTGACCTTCAGCTGGCAAACCCCAAGGAGTTCTACCACGAGGTCCATCGTCCATCTCACTTCCTCAACTTCAGTTCCTTGGAGGACATTGATACCATGAGCAGTGACCGAGAGGACCTCTACAAATAGATGCAAGAATGTCCTCTTCAAATAGATGCAAGAATGTCTCTACCCAACCCCTAAACTCACCTTGTTTCTGAATTATGGAACCTTCCTTTCCACCTTATAGTGGAGGTGTACCGTCCCTCTTATTTCTGTAATAGAAGTTCCCCTGCGAACATTGATACTATGAGCAGTGACCGAGAGGACCTCATCGAATAGATGCAGGATGCGCTTTGACCTTCAGCTGGTGAACCCCAAGGAGTTCTACCACGAGGTGCATCGTCCATCCCACTTCCTCAACTTCAGTTCCCTAGAGGACATTGATACCATGAACAGTGACTAAGAGGACCTCTACAAATAGATGCAAGAATTTCCTCTTCAAATAGATGCAAGAACGTCCCTCCCCCACCCCCAAATCACCATGTATCTGAATTATGGAACCTTCCTATTCACCTAACAGTGAGGTGCACTGCCCCTCTAGCCCTCTTCATTAACTGCAGTTTCTTGGAGGACCTTGATACCATGAGCAGTGACCAAGAGGACCTCTACAAATAGATGCAAGAAATGTCCTAAATACTCTCTTGTCCCCGATATCATCATATGTCTGAAGTATCAAACTGTCCTTCAGTTAAGGAGGTGTAGCGTCAATGCCATTGATCCCATGAGCAGTGGCTGAGAGGACCTCTACAAATAGATGCAAGAAATGTCCTAAATACTTGTATATACTTACTCCCCCGTCCATGATATCATCATATGTCTGAAGGTATCAAACCTTCAATTGGCCTTACAGCGAGGTGCACTGCCCTTCTTATTCCATTAACTTTACTTTCTTGGAAGACATTGAAACCATGCGCAGTGACCAAGAGGATCTATTCAAATAATCATGAAATCGTCAATTATATGATGGCGCAGTGATTTCAATTACTTCTTCTTTTTGGATGGAAGAAATGTCCTACATGTTGTCACTCCTCCATTTTGAATCATCTGTGTGAAGCATGGAATCTTTGTTCAAGGGATATATATTACTACGAGATGCACTGATCCCATTTTCTGAACTTCAGTAAAATTAGGAGTATCAGCGTAGTTTTACTTGTAGTAGGTAGCCTATAAAATTGTTATCAAGGTTTATCCTACACCACTTCCCACACACCCCATATTCAACCTTCTTCCTGCTATCAGTAGGATGCACAACCCATCCCGTTCTTGAAAAGCCAAACAGTATCTGAGGAAGATTTATGCCTTAACGAATGGAATTCTATGAGGAAGATTGCTTTGGTGTACATTTTATGATCATGTTGTATCTTGATGTTGTAAAGAGTGTTTACCACATACATGTTGGATGAATCAGAACATCATAATTACAGTATTCTGTGACTTAGATTCAGACATGTTTACACATATTAGTATTGCTCGTTTAGATACATGATGTACTTGTCATTTTTATTTGTAAGACATTCATTTTTTGGCCCATTTCCCTGGTGCAAGAATTGTAAATTTGACTGATGATAAGGCGGTTCTGCTGCAGAATGGATTTAGAGCAAGCTAGCAACAAATGTGTTTATCTTATTTCCCGACATTATGTCATGTAGTTAGCTGTTATACATGTATGGGGCAAGCTGAATTGGATAATGATTATGAAATTATGCGTTATGAAAGACTGTAAATAGTGATATTGGAGACTGTTTTGCATGACTCCATGGGGCAACACAATATGTTGTCTTTGTATTATATGTAATATTCTGGATGTACTAGTATAATTCACACATTATGTAATTTAATTACTTTCTTATATGAATGAATGATCAATGTTGAGATTCACCTTTAAATAGAATTTACAGATGCAATCCTACCCTCCAGTAGGTATGAATAAGAAGGATTTGGACTAAAAAAACAGGCTCAGAAAAAAGAAGAAAATCTTACTTTAATAGTTTAGATAGCATTGAAGAAGTACTGCAATTAGGAAAATTAACAATGCATATTAATAGCAGAATGTTTAATAGTACCAAGACTGCAGAATTTTGGTGCGATGCTTTCATTTTGGCATTGCAATTTCTCAGCGGATATTTCTGCATGTAACAAATATTAGGTTCAGATGTTGTCGTCCAATGTTTGCAGACCATTTCAACAATATTAGTCAATTACTTAACTATCCCAAAGCTGTTATTTAGTTTAGACTTCCATGTAATTGTGTCGTTGTTAAATGGTAAATAATCATGATTCAAAGATGGCATTTTCAAGTAAGGCCTTTTATATTTTGATATGTAATATTTTGTAAATAAGTTTTTGTTTAATGCAGAAAAATTAGGAGTGGAATTATCACCCAGAAAGAATACTTCTTCATTTTGAGAAAATATATACAGGTCTCATGATTTATGTTGGGTTCATGGAATGAAGTCAAGAAAACTTATATTGATGAGAAACTTTGTGAAATAAGTACAAATGAGAGACAATATTCTCACCTTCAATATGTCATGCCAATGTCCAAATGATGAGTATGTTGGTTGACATGCATCAAACTTCTCGAAAGTATGAATGTATTGTATGTAAAGGAAATTGGCTGGCAACACTGGTTGAAGTGTAATTACAATGCTTTCTATAAAAAAAAACAGTGTTATGTGTAAACTATTTAATGCATTCCTTTATAAAGGTTTTACTTTTTTTGGAGTTTGGAGAATAAAGTGAAGATGACTTATTCAGTCTGTAAATATAATGAATGACAGTTTCAGTCAATTGGATATGGAGTATGATAGAAGTGAATGTGAAAGTGGTTTTGTTGCTATGCCTGTCTGTATGCCTAATTTGTAAGCATGTGTATTGTGTGTTTTTATTGTTTTGTTTAATGTAACGACTGAGGACAGAGCCCAAAGAAAATTCCCTCTAAACATTTTCCTCGGGAGGGATGTACAGTAGCTAGTCAGACAAGTTGATTTGTTTCTTAATTTTGTCAAGTCTCCGAGGATTAAAGAGAAACAATATAAACATAATAGTAAACCTTGGTAGTAGAGCAAAAGAAAGTGTGTGTGTGTCTTCGATTTTTTTATTTATTTTTTTATTTGTATAATTATGTATGTGTGTTTTGTTTGTGTGTGCATACTAGCATACTACGTGTGTTCGTGTGTTTTTTTTTTAGAGTGACAAAGGTGACAGTAAAATGTGCATCTACAGAAAATGGTTTAAATATCATAAGCACAAATCATTTGGGCGAAATAAACTACAGTTTACCTACAGCAAGAAGTTTGATATTTATATGATCAAACGATGAATTTCTATTTCATGTAAATATTAAAAAGTAAAGAAAATGGGTTATATTTCATCACATTATTAGTGAGCCGTAATTCACAGCCAAAACAAAAAATCATAACTGATAATAAAACAATAACACTTCAAAAAGTAGCTTTTGAAAATACACATATTTACATGGAAATAATGATGTTCAGGACACGACATATACAATACAGTATGTATAAAAATAATAAGTAATTAGTAGGTAAACAGATTATGGGACAAAGAACGATGTGCAAACTTCAGGATGATCATAGTAGAAAATAATTAGTTTTCAAGCATATTATGGTGTAATTCTTTACTCGTATAAGGTAGTTTGTAAGTGAAAAGGCCACGTCACTCCCGATCATTCTCCCCTCTATGCATGCATCTCCCTTTTCAGCACCATCCTTGTCTTGTTCTCTTCTTCTTTATCCTGGGTACTGTTTGTTTGTTTGTTTGCATGTTTGTTTGTTTGTTTGTTTAAAACTTGGGATGATTTTTTTTGTGGCCCACATAACATCGCTTCTCAGATCATGAATAAGATAATACACCAGGGGTGGTATTCTGTAAGTTCATCCTAGAGTAAGTAGAGTTGATCTTATTCCCTAAGATGTGCAAAATTGGTATTCTGTAAGTTGATCTTAGGACGATCTTAGCATGAATAATGAATAATTAATAAGCGCCATGAAGATCTAATCTAACCAATCAGAGATTGCCTTTAATCTTAATTTAACCCTATATAGGGGCGTGGAGTCGGTTACACGAGTTTGATTGTTTCTCCGCGCACAACAAACACACGGCGCGAGTTTCATTGTCCACTGAATGCGCGTTATCTTGTCTTACGCGCTACTACTCTTGCAAATATTGTTGCATGTATTATCCAATGGCTAAGACAGGGTAGGGCCAGTCTTATATTTTATGAGTGCGCGTTGCGTTGATCCCAAGTGCAGTTACAGAATACGTCTTATCTGAGGACAGATGATTTACATAAATTTGCATACCTAAGATCAACTTCTTGGAATTGATCTTATCTTCTTAAGAGCAATTTTAAGAGCAACTTACAGAATACCAAAGTTGATCTTAGGATCAACTTCACCTCCTAAGATCCTTACAGAATACCACCCCAGGATTGGGAGGGGGCATGCCCCCAACGATTTGATAAACAAAGGGAAGAACTCTTTAACAACAAAAAATGCATTGAGGGAGCCAAGGTGCCATCCAATAAATTTATATTTTTTATAACATGCAACTTTGAAAGGGTGATATAATCAATCTTACTCTATGAGGGCTGCCGGCCGCCCTCTATGAGCTGAATGAGTAGCGAGATAGATATACCACAAGTCCAATTATTAGGGGTCGAGATGTCGCAACTCTAATCTATTGCAGACGTGTACTTGAGAAAGGAAGACGCAATTATACCAATTTCGCTTAAAAACGAGCTGAAAATGTCGCTTTACGGGCGGCTTTTTGCCGCATTCGTCAGCATACTACTGCTTGATATTGCATTCGTGTCAGCACAGGACAAAAAGCCAGTAATGGGAGCTCGAGTCGAGGTAAAAACAAAACTAAACAAATTTGTAGCTTTCCTTTAGTCCCACGCACTGGGTCTAACTGCGCCAATCAATTAATAATTATAATTGACATTGCACTGCTTTCCTTTGTTGATGATTTCAGAGAGTGAGGCTCTCGGTTGACTGAGATGTGATTGTGAGGTGCTTGTGTCAACGTACTTGATAGATGTTTATTCCACATGATTATTATTTATTGATTTGAATTAAAGGCAATATCGTGTATTAGGCCCCACCACTGCTATACTGTATACACTATGTAGCCAACTTATAGCCACTAAATCTGACCTATAGCCACTAAATCTGACCTATAGCCATTAATCTGACCTATAGCCATTAATCTGACCTATAGCCACCAAATTAGGGTTAGGGTTAGGGTTTAGGTTAGGGTTTAAAGGGTTATAGGGTTAGGTTATATGTATACAGTATAGCAGTGGTGGGGCCTAATACACGATTATGCCGAATTAAATAATACCTGAAATGCTGAATATGATTTTGAAATCTGAACAATTATGTTGATTGTTGTGAAGTTATAATTTATTTTAAATAATATGTTAATATAATAATTTAGTTCGTAAAAGTTGTTTGTGTCATGTGTGTGTGTGCGTCTACAAAAATGTATGCACAAACATATTTGTGCTGGGAATGGATGTGTGAAAGGTATATTGATAACTGGCTACGAACGATTATCGAAATCCAACGTCAAAATGTCATGAAATACATGAATCAAAATTATAAATTCGACTAATTACAACGTGTTAGAAAATTTGTTCTTTTTGTATTTTTCTGAAGAAAAATGTCTGGTTTATGATAAAAATTGATGGCATTGTCTTGGAAATATGAGGTATCCTGAATGGGTTATGAAAGCATGTGCATGTTTATTTTGTTATGCCTTTTTTTTTTCTTTGAACGTTTTATTTTCAGAGCTGCACTGGATGACGTTTGAACAAACTTCCTGAGGTGAAGCGATTCATCAATCAGGATATTCCTTATTAGTATCCTTTAACCCTCAAGACCTCAAACAGTGAAAAGGTTAATTGCATTTATCACACTATTAATGTGTCCGAGGTAGTCCAAGGGTTTACATATAACAGGGTGACACCATGATAGGATGTTTCATTATCTCCTCGAGAGCTTCATAGTTTTAAGTGTACATGGCACATATGTGTGCTGGTACTTGTGTACACGAAGTACTAGTGGGCAAGGGCCAAGGCATTATAAATAATATGAGTGTTGATTTATAAAATCAAAACATCATTGTCAATATGATCCCCTGATTCCCCTCCATGAAATTAAAGTAAAGTTCTGAGACCTTCATATTATTTAACTCATTTTTTGTTTCAAACTTGTATGTGGTTTATTAGTTACTGAACTATATGCACATAATGCACAGAGATTTGTCAATTTATCAAGCTCCTCATACTAGTGTTAAACAGATTTTAAAATAGAGAAATGTACATGACTACATGTATTCAGAATATCTAGCAGTTCCATATTTGTAGTACACTCTTACACATACAAAATAAAACTGATCTTAGGAAGATCTCTCTGATGATCCGATCTCTTAGAAAGAGAGATGTCTAGAAGGTCCCGTCTTCAAACTGTTACAGATGGAATGTCACATAGTTATTTTATGCTAACCATTGCATCTTATTGTATTCAGTGTACTAACAAGAGATATCTTTCAGCATCTTGTCACTTTATAGGATCTTATTTTTACTTGCTTCATGAATTTTTCAAGCGTTTGCCCATTTGCCCTATTTAAAGAGAAATTCCACTTAACCTGCCCAAATAGAACACCATATTTGAAATTAGATTGGATTATTTTATACATTTTGCATGCCAATTTGGAAAAATACTTGTTTTCTCCCAAATACTGGTTCGAAAAACAGGTACCTAAGTTAAATCAGATCACCTGAGCTTGTTTTATTTGTTATTTTTTTAGTTATAAATACTTAGTTAAGAAACTGACACACCACAGCATGTAAGAAATATATTTGGAGAGATGAAAAGTTGATGCATCTTGTTAGTTAAAAGGCATGTCTGATTGTGTGCTAACAAACTTATTACTAACTTATACATGAGCTGGGCTTGTACAAGTGCATGATGTTTTGGATTGAAATTAGGAAAATTTAACTATTTTCAAATTACTAAAAATTAATTTCCCTGCAGAGCTGTTATGGATGATCCTTGGGGAGGTGGCCGGAAGCCAAGAGATTCATTTATGAGGATCTTCATTTCTAGTATCCTAAAATATACTTCCAACTTACAATCAGAGTAAGCTTTGCTGCTTTAAATAGGACATACAAATTATACTGCCTAATAGATGGAACTTCTCAATTATTGCTTTCCCTGGGATTTTGTTGGGATCGATGGGATGATGTTTTGTGAGGGGGCCAAAAGTCAGAAATTCAACCTGATATTTCTCACTGACCCAGCTTAATCAGGCTTACAAGCCCAAAACAGAAAGTATGGACATGTATAATGTTAGTGCCTACCTATAGATATAAGTATTGAAACATTGTGTTGGATTGCTTCCAATTTACTGAACTGATTTCCCCCTGCACCCTCAGAGTTGTCTTGGATGATGTTTGGGGAGGTGGCCAGAAGCCAAGAAATTCATTTATGAGGATCTCCATTTCTTGTATCCTGACATCCCCAACAGCATGTATATCAAATCTAATTGTTGGTAGCCATGCAAGACTTTCAAAAAGTAATTTGAAATTAATTTGCAGCTTAACACAAGGGACCAGACTATAACAGGAACTAGATATAGCCAGAATTAACTAAAGATAATTCATGATACTTTCTAGGAAGAATCACGTAAATGATCATAATACAAATATAATTTACCAATCCATTTATCTTAATCCCACATCCCTTACAGTCATAATGTACTATAAATAGAGACACTGATTTTCCGCGATCGCGGAAAATCGCGGAATTGACAATTTTTCTTTTTCGGAGCCCGTTCCGAAAAAAACGAAACCGTCACCATCGACCGGTGTGACGGACCGAACCAACTCAGCCTTAATCATTAATGAATACATTTTAAAGATATTTACTCTCTGGCCTGTGGTAAGTCCTTCCTGATATCAGGCATGACACATTCCCCCCAAATTTTGATGATTTGTGGGTGAAAATCATGATTTTACCCTACTCATTGAATTTTGTATGGAGTTCTATGTAAACGGAATTTGCAGTTTTTCACATGTACAAAGTCTATGGCAAAACGGAATTTCCGTTTTTCAGGCAGGTAAAAACGGAATTCCAGATTTTCTGAAACGGAATAGGCCTTTTTTTTAAACGGAAAATCAGTGTCCCTATATAAATTGTATACATTGTAATGAAATGAATGTTTTCTGTGATGTTTTGCTGTGCCTTTGTCACCTCTATTTACCTTAACCACACACCCCCACCAGTCATAATGTAGTATTCAAGGCTGTTCCGGGCGCCAACCCAGACCTCCTCCTTCTGGACGAGGAGGGCAACACCATCGAGGTAAATATCTTACACTTTTCCCCCCATTTTGTTATAAAATCCAATAGCAGGGTATTGTAGAGTACTAAAGAGTAACGTCACATCAATTCAATTCTATTGAAAGTTTGGAACTAACAGTTGCTAAGAAGGCAATCGTCCAGCTTCATCCCACTATACCTACCAAAAATTCCCTTCGAAAGATCTTGACTAGCAGTATGACTAACAGTAGCAAATTATTCTCATTGTATTAAAATTGCAAAAGGTACAGTTCAGTGTGATTTAATACAAAATTATATCACTGTTTTGTTACATGTATTATTTTATCATTCATTCTTTTTTCCAACCTTGAGTAAACGTGCACAGGAAATGCTGCGCAGAATGATGGCAGAGGACCAAACATGTAGCTAGTTATTTACAATAATGCAACATCCGTGATTTTATTTTCAATTCTAGGCGATTGGTTATGTTTGATTGAACATTCCAAATATATTTGCTTTACTTATCATTTATGTTATACTTTTATACGTTTCTCATATTTGTTCTCCTCTTCAGAGAATCGACCTGAGTAAACATACCCAGGAAAAGCTTAATAGAATATTTTCAAAGGAATTATTTCATTTTTAAAGAAGACTACTTCAGGAGTTCAATTAGTGCTGAGTCAAATCGAATATTTTGAATTTCGAATATGAGTCGTGTTTTTTTAATTTTTTAATTAAAAAAAAAAAAAAAAATTGTTTTTATAAATATTCTGTCCGTTTTTTCAATTAGAATCGGCAGTACAGTGTGATGTTAGTGTACAAACTGCTGTCAAGATGAAATACTTCGATATCTCATCATAGATTCTTCTAAATTTGGCACTCACTATACCACTTGTATATTAATCCTCTTACCTTTGGTTTATTATTTGTTTTGTTTATTTGTAATTTATGTAAAATACCTTAACTTTTAACTTAAATAGCAATAGATAAGCAGGGTTCAATGTGCCATTTTCTGATCGAATCTATCGAATGGGGATTACAAAATTAAACGGGGAAAGAAAAAATATATATATCTTTTTTTTTTTTTTTTTTTTTTTTTCGGATATTCGTATCCGACAATTTGTATTCGGTATCCGACCTTCACGGTCGGATATCGAATAGCCATTCGATTTGACTCAGCTCTAATTTCAATCATTGGATTCTTCTCCTTAAAAGTAAACTAAAGGTTTTCTTGAAATTGGTAAAATGTTAAATTTATTTTCCATAAAATTATATCTGTATATCATGTTCAAGTTTTATTTGTATTTTTTTGTTTGTTTGTTCCTCCTTGTCTTTTGTACAGTGGAACAACATGAGTAAATGTAACCATGCAGAGCTGAACAGTATGATAGCGTAGGAGCAATATTTTTTTCCAAAACAATTTTTTTTTTACTGTAGAAAAATCAGAACTGGTTGCATTCTAACTCAATATTTTCTTTACAATTATATCTGTTCAAGTTCAAGTTTTTGATTTATTCATGATTTTGTTCTATGTTCCTTCTTTTCTTATGTACAGCGGATCGACCTGAGTAAACGTAACCAGGCAGAGCTGAACCTTATGATGACGGAGGAGCTAGGTTTTTACAAGATGTCCTTTTTGTTTTATTGCAGAAAATAGAGACGATTGCTTTCTAACTCAATATTTGTTCAAGTTTATGTTTTATTTATATTATGTTTCAATATTCCTTATTCTTTTTGTCTTATGTACAGCGGATCGACCTGAGTAAACGTAACCAGGCAGAGCTCAACTTAATGATGACTGAGGAGCTAGGGTTTTACAAGATGACTACTCTGGGAGAAGACATCCCAGAGACCCACCAGTCGGGGCCTTATGCCACTAAGAAAGAACTATAAAATCTGTCTTTTTGAACCACCTTTTTGTTTTTCTTTTCTCCTTTCAATATTTATTTAATAAATCAGTTCAATACAAATCAAATATATATATTTCTTGATAAACCTGAAATGATTGCCCAAACATATTATTCTCATAAATTACACATTTATGTAAAACTTTAACTTAAAAATAATACAGAGATTGGCCATTGTAATTCAAAAGCAAATATTGGCTTATAATTATGCAGAAGGCAGAAGTATTCAACATGCATTTAGCAAATTTAGACTGTTTTCGTTTTTATGGTGTTAAATATATGATCTACAAGCCATTAACATTCCATGTGTTAAGTTCGATACTTGTTTCACTTTTCCAATATATTTCCTTGTACAGTCAACCTATCTATTAAAACCACCAATGGCAGACAGGAAATCTCGGCCCGTATTCATAAAACCTAGCTAGCTTAGTTTCATGCAAAGTCTATTTTGGATGAAGTGGCTAAGAATTAAACACCTTACCTTTTTTGTGCTAACTATGGTTAACTATGGTTAGCTGACCCAGCTAACCCCAATTGGGGACTAGGAAAACTGTTTGTTGCTCACTAAACTGTAAGATCTCAAATAAACTTTGCATGTAACTAAGCTAGCAGGGTTTTTATAAATATGGGCCCACTGGTCTTGATAACCAGGTGGTCTTCATAAACAGGTTCATTTAAATGCAAACTGCATTCAAGGGAATCAAGATTATTCTTTGTAAACAGGAGGTCTTCACATACAGGTGGGGGCCAACATTTGTTTTCAGTTACTGTACATGTTACAGCAAAATAGTTCTACATGTAGTTGTATGAAAATATATCGTGGTGCTTGATGTAACATTAAGAACTATCCCTTTAATTTAACAAAGCATTATCTCTGTTATAGTAATGCTACTGACATTTGAATGCCTTTGTATATTTTGGATTAAATAAATATCGGTTGATTAAGATTTCCTGTAGACGAGTCAAACATTACATTTAACACAGGTACATGTAGTATGCATGTTATGCAACAATGCAGTCATAGTAATGTGAGATACGTGTCTGTAATTCTATTCCTTCACCCTTTGCGTCAGTTTGGTTGCCGTAGCAACATGGATATCAAATTAGTGTAAAAGACTAATCAGGCCTTTAAATTAACCAAAACGTTGAAATGCTGTGCAGTTTAAACAACAAATCAAATCAATGAATTTTCTAGGTAATCTTCTGAACACATCAATACATATCTTGTTTGTATGACAGAAGCAGTAAAGTGTATGAATCTTTCCAATCTATTATTTACTTTGATCTTTTCATGTTTAGACTTGGAGAAATTCTAGTGTGTGCTCGATAATAATCATGTAATAATATTGATCCATAATGTTTACAACGATATATTTGCCAATCTAACACAATCATGAACATTTTCATACTTTCTTTCTACTCATGAATTTCCAACAATTTTCTTAAATTTTGATAACGTTTTCATTGTAATTTCTTATTTCTTTCGGAACTAAACAACTCTCAATTGATGGAGACAATTTGTTTATGTACCATTTTCCCATTTTGTGGGATATTCGTAACAAGATTTCAAATGTAGCATAAGATACTGATGAAGTCATTGTAACCTACTACCTATGACATCAACCGCATAAACTTGTCTACAAGTCGTGGTTGGTTGATATGGAATTCATATTCCAGCTAGGCAACAATGATATTATTGGTATGTTTTATATTTGATTTCTTAATTTCATTGTTCTTTTATTTAATTTGAAGAAAAAAATTGTGATATTACTGAAATTTATGTTATGTATTTTTACTTGAAATAAATTTCAAAAGATGAATTGATAAATCAAAACTTTCAATGAGATTGCTCTTATTCTCATGTTTCACTATATACAGTGTGAGTCACAAAAATTGGACTTTGTTGGCTAATGAATACAGTAGCTTAAAGATGCATAGTTATGTTAATACTGATATCGTCAAGAAGCCTAGGGGTTTACCTTTACAAAAAAATATCAGTTATCCATATTATTTCCACGTATCAGTGAATATGACACCATTTTGGGAGTTCCCCTACTTCATCATGTCAATAGGTGGGGGGATTAGAAGGTAGGCATAACAGGCCATGACATCTCAACTCAAAATTTGGACACTGGCATATTTGACACAACTTACATTGGATTGTAGATTTGTATGATTACTTGACTTACATATCTTTTTTTTCTACCTGTCACTTTGATTCTCGTTTGTATGTTTGTATACAGATTATACATCGGTGATGACGACGACGATGACGATGATGATGATGATGATGGGGATGATGAGGAAGATGATGTTTGTGGTGGTGGTGGTGATGATGATGATGATGCTTTTCTAACAATTAAGATATTGTCATAATTGAAAATACTAGTATCATCTTCATTATCTTTACATTTTCAAGTAATTTCCCAATCACTGACATGGTTGCCTGCATTTTCAACAGAAACTGATATAATAAATTTCAAAAATTATTTTAAGTTGGCAAAAATGTAATGTAATTACCACAATAATTAATAGCAATTAAGTTGTTTTTACAAGCCACTCAACGAATCAAATGTTACATGAAGATAAATTATGCATGCACAATCAGAACATGTGATCATTATGGAATTGGTAAAATAATAAACTTAAATAGGACGCCTTGAAAAAGAGAATTCGAACCTATACCTCGCAATATTTTCCCTTCACTCGCCACCCCCACCACACCTTATATTACACCCCCCCCCCCCAAAAAAAAAATTTAATTAAAAAAAAATAAATTAAAAAAATAAAAAATAAATAAAATTAATTAATTAATAATAATAATAATAATAATAATAATAATAATAATAATAATAATAATAATAATAATTAATAATAAATAAATAAATTTAAGAAAAAATAAAATGAAATAAATAAAATATAATAATTAATTAAAACAAATAAATAAATAAAATATAAAAAATATAACTCGTGCACAACATACCGTATAACGAAATACAACAAAGTGGGATTTTTTTTTTTGTAGATTATTTAAACTTGTATGTTCTAATCATAGAGTCATTTCAATTAAACATGTTACAGGCCTGCATATCCTATATTTCAGCACTTAATAAATGTTAATTATTATTAGGTAGTAGAAGTAGTAGTAGTATTCATACAAATTATATGTCAATATTATCTTACTATCAAATTAGTTGATACCACCATACATGCCTGATTGCAAAACTATCGTTTGGGGGCATTTTCAGACATAAATTATCGTAGGCTATCTAATATAGGCATGGATACGGGCGGGGGACTGCATTAACACCCCCCCCCCCCCCCCCCCCCCCTCCATTCAAGACCAAATTATATTACTTATCATGTACTGTTTGTATGTGCTGCTTGTCAGGTAGAATTGGTGGTATCTGGGGAGGGGGGGGGGGGGGGGGTGGAAATTCGAGCAAAGGACCTCAGCCCCCCCCCCCCCCCCCACCCCCCGGCAAAATTGTGCCCGCGTATGGTTTGCTAATCGGAGCACAACCTGACAGCTGTCACTGATACATGGTATACAGTTTCTTGTCGTCAGCTTTGTTTGCTAGGAAGGTGCTTTTTTATTATGAGGCGTACACCATCATAACGTAGCGCCGGGGGCCGGGGGCTGGCAATAGAGAATAACAAACATTAGAGGAAATGCTTTAGAAAATAAAGAAATACATATAGAGTGTGCCCCCAATAATTTGCCGTTTCTTCCGCCCTCCCGATCGGTCATGCAACCACACTGTGCTACTGCCTTACAATTATCATTGCCCTTATTATTATTATGGCGTTCCATAATGATTACCGTCTAGTAAAATGTTTACACAATAGTACAGTTCTGGTCAAACCGAATTTGAATAACAAAATCTTGCACCGTATATCATTACAAACTAATAATTATAACTCCACCATGCCCGAAAGATAGAAAAAAAAACTTACAAACTGCTAATAAAGTTAGGAGACTGTATCATTACAAAAATAGCCGAGAAAGCAAAAGAGGGCGCTCTCTAAAAAAACATTTTTTCCAACCATTTCTTTAAAAAATTGTGAATGTGATATTTTGTTTAAATCACAACTATCTAAAAACATAGTTGGTATATTTTCGAAAAGTTTTAGGCATTAAATATATATTTTTCTTAAAGAAGTTTCAAAAAAATTATATTGTGCAGCGCCCTCTATCCCTTTAAAGGGGAAGTTTTTCACAAGCAGGGATCTAGTAACTTTGTTGACATGAGCAAAAAGTGTTGAGGGGTTGATACAATGTATATTGTTGTTATCTGATATGTCTACTGGGTGTTGTGTGAAAATTTCAAGTTAAATGGACGTTATATGGCCGAGTAATGAGCAAAAATGCAAACTGATATTCACTAACTCATTGCACTCACTTTGTACACGGTTTTGACGATCTAAGTGGATAATTTAACATCTGAACACTTCAATCGTAAATATCTTTTTAACGAAAGGGTAATTTGAAAAACCGAAACCTGTCCCATGTTTTTATTGTTAATACGAATACAACAAGGTATTTATGAGAGAACTGCTAAAATTCCAATTGGATTTTGAGGATTTGGACAATGTTACTAAGTCCCTTTAAGCAGATTGGCGTTGAAAAGAGAACAATTTAAACTAAATAACAGCGAAAGTTTGAGTACATTCCAATCAAGAAATATGTTTTTTAAAGTTTTTATCAAAATCTTGGTTGCAATAGTCGGCTCTTTGCCAAATATGTGATGTCACAGAGGAAC
>JBAMJV010005677.1:0-94320 GCA_037951105.1 Echinarachnius parma
ATAAGATTAAGTATTCCTATAACTAAAAATATATCTATACAAAAAGGTTTTATCTGTAATTAGATCCAACAAGGGAATTGTTGCGTTTCTTACCTTGGTTTTAGATAATATAAAATAACATCCACGTTACTGTCCCCCCAAATGGAGATGATGATTCCGCAGTATACTTCTTCCTGGCAATGCACAAGAACAACGATGGTTGTAATACTAATGAACAAACGTGTCATAAACAATACAAGGTTGGTGATCAATGTTCATTCCATTAAACTAGGCAAATAACCACAAACCCACGAAATGTTGATTGGTTGATCGCGATCGTCCAGGTAAAAAGACGTACACACCCACGTGCTTACTGCAGAAAAAATACATTACTAACTGCATACATAATGATTAAGAAGTCCGCTAAGTTTCGAATCCCATGAATGTATATCAAAATAATGTCAACTCTGCTCGCAACAATATTATGCGGACTATTGTCGTGATTATAGTGGCATACTGAATCCATACAGTTCCAGAAGCTCGATGCCTTTTACTAGTACCTCACATCATCTATATCATTCACGCATGCCAGATATTTATACTACTTTTTGTCTAGCCAATTTATGTTTTTATGTTTCCCTTTTCCAATAGCATCGGCTATTAACCGGAGGTTGTCGGCTGTTTACGATAGTGCCGTACACAATACCAGTACCTTCAGCACAAATTGAGCGCCAATAGAAAGGCTGTGGCCTACACACCCAAAAAACCTAACTGTATACAGTTGATTTCAAGCATGCATTCACGTCGACATGTGATTTATTTACCAAATCTAACTCTACGGTATTTTTACATTCTTGTGTGTGTGTATATATATACTTACCAATCACACAAGGAAGATAGAGTTACTAAATAGATGACAGTGCCTTTCCTCTCTTTCCTCGATCGAATAATGCTCAACAAATAAAACACTTGCTGCAACCGTGATGTCTTAACCCCGTATCATCCAAAACCGAGCCTGGATTGCTAGTTCTTACCAGGATAGTACCTCCTTGGTTCTACAGAGAAAACAAATCTCAGATTATCCGCATATACAAATGCATCATCACGAAAATGTAATACAGTTCATGTATTTCTATGTTTCTTGGATTGGTGAGAAAGAAGTATAGGACCGAATTAAAGCCAGGGATTTTGTAGTTAGACCGGAACTTGGCAGAGCACATTTAAAAAGATGTATTATACTTATCCACGAAACAGTCAGTAAAACGAATCCACTTGTAAGTTGTAGAAGTATTACGGGTACCGGAGATATAACGAGAGAGGTCATGTATAACTCTGTAAAGGAGCTACCTGTGCGAAGAGGGTAGATTCTACACCCCCTGTGATTACAACGAGGATTATTGGATCGCCAAGGAGGTGGTGGGTGGTGGCCTTGCGCGAGAAAAAAAGTTATTCACCGAGGTATTAAGGGCAATGCTATTGAACCTTGGAGCTAAAACAACAATATACAATGTTGCTCAAACTTTCTTCAAACACATAGTAGTTTTGTATATATGTGATACTATGTTGTGAACTTTCTACAGACACACTGTATGGTTCTGTGCTTGAACTTTTTACAAACACGCTGTAGTTCTTCGCTTGAACTTTCTGCGCAAGGGGTAAGTTATATAGGTAAGGCTGCTAGGAAGAAAAGGGGAACACCACTTGAAGAGGAAAAAGCACGGAACAACAAACCACCCGCCCGCGGGAGCCGTGAGAGTTTAACCACCCTGGTTTATTAACGTATGACTGAAAATCTGATACGAGAGCTGCAGCGTAAGATAGAATGGTCCCTTACAAATAATCCTCGTTGACCTCCTCGATCCGTCTCTATTTTTTCCTTTTTCAAGATGCAGAAATAGTTTCACAACCCGCCTGATTATTTCAGAAGTGGTTCGAAAGTGTTACAGTTTATGTCCTTGCTTGGACTGGAGAGAAGATGGCACTCCTCATTGGGTCCTCATGTCATTGAACAGAGCTCCCAATGTAGTTGATTTCCTTCGTGTGTTCTATTCGAACCCTTGCAAGTCCCCATTTATTCAAAAGTCTGTCTTTCCCCATCAACTATGGAATCACATTTAGTTCTCAACTGGGACCGTTTCAAAACATATGAAACTGAGATAATTAACCTGTTCCCTACTAGATATTGCAGTTTCCACATAGTTAATCCATATACCCACTGGGTTCCCATATAGGTTATGGGTTAATATCTCAATCACGTCGCGCCAAAAATGTGTTTTTTATCAGTCGGCGAATAAAACATGTTGCAGCTTTGGATATATAATGTCAACAAGATAGATAGAGAACGTGTCCATACAGACCTGGCACACCTGAAAATATATACACACAAATAAATAATTCGTCTGGACTCGGGAGTAGTGTTTTAGTAACTCTTTAAGTGCTAATGGTAATAAAAGTGTACCCCGTGCAGAATAATGGGGCTTAACCTTCAGTACATCTGACATGAGAGTAAGAGCAACTTCTGCTCTTTGATCACGTTGAGGTCTGCTATATATTATAATCGTATTACTTTGCTTTTTATGTATGTGCATTGTTCAATAGGTATCAATCCTATTACTAGTATATTAATTACGCTGGATTTTACTGGACGTATATTCATGAACAAAATTATTAAAGTATAGAAAGAAAAGAAAAAAACAATCACGCACGTACATACAAATACGCTCACACGCACACTAACATACCATACACATACACACACGCACACACACTTTTTTTAAGAGATTTTTTATTTCTCCAAATTATAAGCATATAACATTTACAATTGAATGCAACATGTCAATGTTTACATCTTATTCATAAATAAGGAATATAACAATTACAGTTTAATGAAAGATAAAGTAGAAAAGATTATCTTACATTAAAAAAAAGTACAAATCAAGTGTATATTCAATTCACAGAACCCATAAAATAAACATAATGGAGATTATAACAAAAGATAAAAAGAACTAAGACATTCTACTTTCTCACTTTCTCACATTTAATAACATTTTTAAAAATACAAGTTTACATCTCAAGTGTACAAATCAAGTGTAATTCACAAAAAATAAACACAATGGAGATTTAACAAAAAATAAAAAGAAGTAAGACACGCTACTTCTCTCATCTCCCCTTCCCCACCCCCAACACACTCACCCCCCCCCCCCCCCCCCACACTACCCCGGAAATCTGCTCACATTCCTTTAAAAAAAAAAATAATAATAATAATAATAATGCTTACAAAATACATATTTAAATCAATACTTTTTAAATACTTGTTTTTTTTTTTTACAAGCTCACGGGGGAAACATCACATATGAAGAGTTCATTCTTTCAATCTTATTCTAATTTTACCGTTTCCCATTTTTGTAAATGTAGTCCTAATTTTCCCATTTTAATTGCTATTCCCTTTTCCAGGTCCTTATAATCTAATAACAGTTTCTGTATTTTATCAATATTAGGTAGAACACCCTCACACACACACACACACACACACACACACACACACACACACACACACACACACACACACACACACGCACACACGCACACGCGCACACGCGCACACGCGCACACGCGCACACGCGCACACGCGCACACACACACACACACACACACACGCACACACACACACACGCACACACACACACACACACACACACACACACACACACACACACACACACACACACAAACAAACACACATACAGATATCAAATACAACATATAATACTGTTATCAGACTCGCACAAAAGTATAGGATTATTCCAATAGGCATTAAAAAGGGATTAATGTGTTTACTGATAACGTTCAGTAAAAATATAACAAACTATAACATCTTGAGAAGATTGTAATTTTAACATTGTCCTTTAGTTTTAATCAACTTTATTATCAATAATGATAATGTTATAATTATATATAACTTGCATATATCAATTACTTGATTGTCTGATAAATCATGAAATAATGTTGAGCAATTTGTTATGCAAATCTGAATATCATAATAAATCAATCATTACATAACCTCTCACATCAATAACAGAGCATTTACACAGTCCTGAAATAATTCCATACAAGTGTTTTCAACAAACTTCATTTCGGATTCATTATTATAATTATTATTATTATCATTATTATTATTATTATTATTATTATTATTATTATTATTATTATTATTATTATTATTATTATTATCATTATCATTATTATGATGGTGATGATGATGATAATGTAGAAGATGATGATGATGATGATGATGATGGTGATTTATTCTTCGTAAATAACATTAGTGTGAGAAAATTTAAAATGTATTTCTCTTCTAAGCATAATCATAAGAACAGCGTGTAAATGCATGCATGGACCCCGCAGACTCGAGCTGACTTTCAGTATTATAAGCTGTGATGTTATGCACAAAATTAATATGTCAGAATGTCACGTCCCTATATTGTTATGTTTGATTAGTTAATTTGATATTTAATTGTATGAATGTGCAGCAAATCTGCGAGTAAATATTGATTTACTCTTACGTTACCCTACAGCCTTGTCAAATAGAATACACACGCAAATGAAAGTAAACATAATTAAAAATTTCGAGTGAATAAAACGTTTAATACTTTTGATAACTGATTATGGCACATTATGGCATGTATGGTTTGGCAAATCTAAAGAACCGATTTGATAATTAGGCTACATTCAGACTAATTGAAACTGTTGCAATCCATCTAACATTGCGTGTCGTTACTGACTTACAGTCATAAATACATCTATGATAGACCTATACCATTACACATTCATGATTTAAAACAAAATTTCAAATAAATATATTCAGTTAATCATTCCAACAAAATCGGTGTATGCTTGGTAGTGATTATACACCAAGATCAAGTTGTCTCATGCGTTATTCTTATTGACTGACTCTGACTGTTGTTCTTGGTATTACACTTGTGAACTAGTCTACTTCAATCTAGGCGTAAAACCAGCATGATATAAATATACCCTATTATTATGTATACCTGTATGGGTTTTTTTGTTATAGAATAAAGTCATATTCATGGTATAAGTGAGCTAAATGCCCAACTCTCAGGGGCTACTGATATATCATTCTCCCCCATCATGCCCATCGTTTGATATATCTCTTGTGAAATGTTGAGAATGCCACATGCTGTACTCTGATGTGCCTGGCAGAGAGTCTACTATTTTCAGAGTATCTGATCAACACGATCTGCAGCTTTATTTCCATCAGCCGATAATGCATCCACTATTTGATATCAGTGGTCGCACTCGACGTATTATGTTGCGCCCACATTTCAGTATACGATCAAAACTCCAGGATGCCAAGAAGGAACTCCTTGGTCATTCTTCGATCTCGCTCTAAGAAGACTAATGCCCGGCGCAGACAGAGCCGACTCGACCCGATCCGACTGGTTTTCAGTCAGGCTAGAGTCGGTTTCGCTCAGTCGTAGTCGATTAAACATGTTGAATCGGCCTCGAAAGATATTTGTCTGGCTCTTGACAGGAAAAACAGGGGGCCTGAGGCAACGTAGGCCTATACTGAGCTGAACCGACTGAAAATCAGTCGGATCGGGCCGAATCGGCTCTGTGTGCGGAGGGCTTAACATACAGAACAGAAGGTTAAACTGGGCACGGTAGGCTTACAAATAATATTTGTACGGCATTAAATGGACATTAATTCATCCAATAGTTAGTGGTGGGTGGGGTCAATCAATCATCTCGTGTATCTTGTGAATGGGCAGCTGCCGCATAGTGTTGCGTTTGCCCTTGAGGAGTCGCATCTCACGGATGTCATGAAGGTTCTCAGCGGTCATCCTGCGATCCCTCTTCAGAGTGTTGTGTAACGAGTTGATCATGGCGTCCGAGTAGATCGTAACTCGCTGCTGGTTGCGCAGCGCCGATGGCTGTCGGTACGGTGGAGGACTCCCGCCGTCGCCGAATATGCCACCAGGACCTTCAGTCGAGGGATCACCGAGGATCTCTGTTCGCTCCGTCATCGCAACGCCCGACTTCAGTCTATCGGCCAACATCCTTGAGAGCTTCGGAGCGACCAGCCGCGTTGCACTGACCTCAATCTCAGGAAAGGCCTCGTGCTGGTACTCGACCGCCATTGTCCTGTTGGTGTGCTCGATGCAGTCAGCACACACCCGCTGTCCGAGTACCTCGCAGTAGTGCAGCTTGTGTCGGTCCTCATGGCTGTCGGCGAGACTGGTCGGGAGGATGTGGCGGTACTTCTTGTTGGACAGAAGCATCTTGCCGTGGAGGCCGTTGTGCAGCCAGTTGTACTCGTCGCAGATTGTGTTGGCGGTTGGTACGCGGATGGGCGACAGATGGCGCAGTTTGCGTCGGTTGTTAGGGTCGCGGCTACGCATGCCACTCACAGCCGCGCTGAGAGGGAATCCGGTCACCTTCTTGATGTAACCCCGCTCCTCCCGCCAGCCGATGTCTGCGGACTCGCGTGCCAGCACTCCTCGCTGCCCGGGCATCGGAAGCCTAGGGTTAGAAACAAAAAAGACAACAAGGTATAAATTAATGGACTTTCTAGAGATTGGTTTGGTTTGGGAATTGAAAGCGACTAACTAGCTCTATTCCCGACAACCAATGACATATAACTCGCAGTCCGGGAATCCAAAGCCGGCCAACATCCGAACTTGAGCAAGGAGAGAGGATAAAACAGATCGTTTAAAATAAATGAAATATGGCGGGAAGGAATGATGTACACTTCGGCCAAACTTCGGAAAGTAAACAGGGTCGATTTTAGTAAAAAGTTAGGTTCAAAGTTTGGAAATTTTGAAAAAAGCAAACCATGCAGTTATAGTAACATGTCTTTGTAAGTAGATGTTCTTCGTTAATATATATAGATCTATTTCGTGTATTTCATTAAGTTTCGAAATCCTTTGAAGACTTGTAATGATAAAGATGTCATGGGCTTGTCCATCTAGCAGTAGCACTATATAGGCAGGTCAAAATCCATAACGGTTGGCGAATACATTGATCTAATTCAAACTTCATTTATTATAAACAGAACTGATTCAGGCCTACATGACTGAACTATTATAGTGTACTGAATTAAAACATAATATTTACCCATTTGAGTCTGATGACTTCCCGTAGATAGAATTCTTGTCGATCAGGTTTTCTCTCCGCTCCTTCGTGTTCATGAACTCCCAGTTGCTTGGGAACCTCATCTTGATGGGTTTCCTGGTGTACCCCGCCGTTACCGTGGCAACGCCTTCACCATTTTCCTGATTCGATGCTCCCCTGCTCTCCCGTGATTCCCCAGCAGCGCCAGTGACGTGACCAGACTGATCATCCTTCGCCATGGCCATTTATTATAATTAGTCAGGTTCAGTGCACCTTTAAGTTTGGCACATTGTCCCGTAAATTCGAGTGGGGAATGTCGTGTCCAGAAGTTGACTGCAACATGTCACCTGGTAAAAACAGTAATTAAGTATAGGTAGATGGTTTATAAAGAGATATTAAAATCATACCAACCGTCTATTATGATTTTAGTGATTTTCAGAGTGATGTGTCATGACTTGTGATCATTTATAATTAAATGAAATTATGAACGAATATGCTGTTAGTATAGTAGAACGTCTCGGTCTTTTTGTTTCAAGCACAAATTAATGTTGTTATTTAATGGAATTTTATTAAAGTTACTGTGTATTGACATACTACTGTGAGCGCTCGATTAATAGACAGGCTTCTATGAACAAAACATATTGGATTTATTTCAATAAGTATAAGAAAAATGTATTAATTTATGTTGCGCAGTCCATCCACTAACTTATATATAACTCTGCGTTTGCGTTAATGCCCTTTTCTTTTCGTAAAATATCAAGACAAGTGCATCTTTTCAAATTAAATGTGATGAACCGGTGACCCGGCGGAGCTAAGCAAACTTAGAATATTATAGCAAGATTTTCAGTGTAATGTTTTGGATTTGTAATAGTTAAAATATTTAGACCAAATATGGTGTCCGCGCATATTACTTTTGAAGCACAGCCTACCATGAAAGTCTGATATGATGTAATCGAATATTCTACCAAATTGTACAAAAGTTTAGAAATCGTAATCTCTGTTGATAATTTATGTTCCGTTTACGTTCAAATACATCTAGGAACGTCGACAAAGAACACAACCGGTCAAATTGTAACGAATTTAATTAAAGTATCATAGTACCATGTATACAGTATGTGAACATAGTTTGTGACACAAACAAATTCCCTTTATTAGCTCATGCTGTACAATTTTACGCTTAAAACAATATTATCTCATTTATCATAATTATCCAAGTTTAGTTATCAATAATATTGTTCCATCTTGATGTATAACAAAAATGCTCCAAGTATCCAAATTGTACGTTTTGTTCATAATATTACCCGATTTATTATTCTGTAATTTAAATTAGTGATTAGCAGAGGATCACGAAATTAACCACTTATAAGCGGAGATAATCAAGCGTTAATAACAACTCACCCAATTAAGCACGAACCTCGCTTAACGACATCTCGTACACTAAGACTGAATTGGTGACTGACTGTGGATTTACTTGTTGTAAGACGACAATTCGTCTTTAGTATCTTCTTGAAGAAGAATAACAGGATGGAACCATGCACTATCATCTGCAATCCATATCGGTTTCCAAATTTCTAGTACTATAAATGAAAAAGAACTGAAGACTAATATGAGAGAATTTTAACTAGAAAACGTATACGTGGTATCCTAGTATAATTACAGCACGTTTCTTCACTCTTACGGCGGTCTGTATCGGATGGTCCGTGCATAATTGTTGTTAGGTTGTGAAGAAGAAGACAATAATCGCATGCTAATCGATAGTGTCTTGGCATCTTTTCTTCTTGTAATCGATGGGAGCTTTACAGATAAACCATTGTCTGCGGGAACCCAGAGCGCCATGTAGTGATACTAATGGGAATTTCGATATCTCATAGACAACGGGTTAATATTGTCAGGGAAAAGGAAGGCGATGTAAGTGGGGCACGCGGGACTAAACACGAACAGTATTATTCTTATAACAGTAATTGTTTTACATGATTGTAATGCTTATTAATAAATGATTATACCATGTATAAATAAACAAATTTGTTTTGATTCTCCAAGTAATTTATCAAAATTGTTTATGTTTGTCGAAAAAGTGGCGAACGGTAAAATTAAAATCCAATTGTATGTTCATAGACAAAAAGAAATATTAGACCGTTACCTCTCACATTAATTTAGAGGATACATTACGCACCCTATAGTGAATACACTTTAAAAGTGTCTTCCTTATAGGATGTGTACGGTATATATACAGTAGAACCTCCTTTTTACGAGATCCTTGCGACCGTGACATTTACTTTGTTATATCAGGTATCTTGGCATATCAGGGTTTTAAAAAAAAACACAAAACAATATAAAAGGACTGGGACCAGCTACATTACTTTGTTATAAAAGGGTTTTGTTATGTCAGAGCTCTTTATAACGAGGTTCCACTGTAATAGTTTCTAAATTATCACGAGCACTTAAATGGGCAATCGGGAAGAGCCACCGATAAGGCAGCGCAAATTATTGTGGGCACACCTTATTTATTTCATTACGTTGGCACAGAATGTTTTTTTTGGGGGGTATTATCTCTGTCAAATTATTGGGGGCACGTGCCCACCCCCACCCCTGGGGGGTGGGGCACTCATGTATAATGTAAGACGAGTATGTGCCGCTTACAAGACCCCCGTTTTCACGCCCGATTGCCGCTCTCAAGATACCCGATTTTCAAAAAATTGCCGCCCCATAGACCCCCGGAATGACATGGCTAGGTAGTTGAGTAGAGCCAAGTCCATTATTCTTCTACTAGTCAGCTCCTTGGACCACCATTTGAGGGTTTCCGTTGGTCTTTGGTATAGCTCCAAGTCCATGTATTTTGTAGTTTTAGTCTGCTCCTTAGACCCCTTAACTCCCATTTCAGGGTTTTTGTAGCTCCAAAGACCCTATATGTTGTGCTTGTAGTTCCGTGAGGCACACCCCCGTCACAAAAAAAATCAAGTGCCCCCCCCCCCCCCCCCCACCCTTGTCCACTGCCTAAACGGCCTTCCTTTTGTCTCTATACGTACTAGCAGTCGATAAAGATTGGACGTAATATTGTCGCATGATGGCGTATGGGATACTGGAACTGGTTGGGCAGTGCGGTTTCACCGTTTGTGTATGCAACTTCAAAACACATCCAAAGTCTGGACTACCCCCACCCCAGTTTTGGGTCAGAGCATTGGTCTAGTAATAATGAGATTACATGTTCTCGTCCAAGTCTCTTGCTCAGCATGTATCTATGACTATGTACAGGACGTTCCTCACTGTAATACAGTGGAACCTCTTTATGAAGAGCTCCAATATAACTTGATAATTATACAGGTATAAGCTCTTTATATCCATTAATATTGTGTTTGTTTTATCCTAATATTATAACAAGATACCTGATATTAAAAAAAAAAAGAGTAATTTCCCCTGATCCCAAGCTCCTCGTTTTTAAAAGGTTCGACTGTATATTATATCCCCCCCCCCCCTTCGCTAGCCCTCTATCTCTCTCACACTTTCGTCTTGGTAGGTCAGTCAAGACAGAATCACAAACAAATTCAAATGTTATGCATATCCTACAACCAGGATTGTTTGAAGCCACCAAACTAGTTTCCCAGAAGTTTTTTTTTTATATATACAAATAAGTAACGTATATCATGTGTATTCCATAATATTAAATTGGTAAATTTGTTTGATTATAAACTGGTTAATTGAATAGCTTAGTCTCCAGGTAATCTGGCAAGAAATGCACATTTATTTGAATGTTTGTGAATCATGTGAATCTTATTCGTGAATACATTGTAATTATTGTAACATGACTTATTTTGAATTTGTTATTTATGCTATAATCTACATTCTTAACTGACATGTATCAATGTTCCAATTTTGTATTACAGTATTTACATAAATAAACTAAAATTGAGATTAATTAATTTGAATTGTCTACAGGAAACTCAACTCACAATCAATGACACATATACAGAGGGAAAAAATACATTTTTGTTATTTATTTGTTAAACAATAATTTCACATTAATGAGAAAGAATGTGTATACACAAAGTACAATGATTTGTTTGGGGATTAGGGGTTTCTGTTATCTGATCTAGAAAGAGTTGCAATCAATTGCAAATCAGATCATGTGACTAAATGTGCAAATCTGATTGGTTCAATTGTGTTTGCAATTAATTGCAACTTTATAATAATTGATTGCAACTGTTTTTTGCAATTGGGCCTTGGGGAGTTGATGAAAATGGAGTAACCTAGTTATATCATACATTAGACACTATAGGCTTTTGTTATAACAAAGGGGATGTTTGGTCTACCACTGAAATATATCAATTAAGCAAATTTAGATTAAAATATGAACTAAAAGAAATAATATTTTCAATTGAAGGTGAATAAAAGCAATAGTTATATGAAATCAGGGAAATATTGGTCACAAAATTAGAACATTATTACCGTCTGTATGTTTTGGAAAAACTGGCATTACTCAGTATCTCATGGCTGCCTCTGGCCATGTCACTGAAGATATTCATAACCCAAGGTGTGTTTTGTGCAAGTTTTCATCTTCAACAAAAGGCTTTCTTTCTTACACCTTTAATTCGCTAAAACATGCCTGGAAAACTGAAATGTTTAAATAATATTATGTCACATATCCATAAATACATAATCCTGAACATCTGGGTCCATATTCATAAATCCGCACTAGCTTAGTTCCATTCTGGGTATATTTTGTACACAACACAGCTTTCTTAGTCACTAACTATGGTTATCTGGGTAAACATTTATTGCCTACTAAGTTAACTCTAGTAAGCAACTAAAAGAATGAGTTGTTGCATACATATCGCTATAAACTAAAATAGACTTGGAATGGAACTTAGCTAGTGTGGTTTTATGAATACAGGCCTTGGTGAGAAAGTTGTGCAAAACAAAAAATATTATGATTTTAAACGATGTACATCAGAATCTGACAGGTGATACATTACTTTTTTTAAATGTACATGTAAGTTATTTTCAGACTCCATGAAACATATCTTACATATTTGTATTTATTTGTCCATGTTATATGATCAAAAGGGTGTGATATGTCAGTAGAAAATGATAACATGCTTTATTAGATAAAAAGAAAGAATATAGTGTCCTATTATTTGTAGTGATTTAAATAAATCTTTGTATATTTACATGATTAAATTATCCATCTCATAAAAAGAAGATGCTAAAAAATGCACCTTTGTTTTTCTAAAGAAATAGCTTAGGAGCTGGAGTATTTTCTGCAAGTTTCCAATGCAGATTTCATGTTAATAATACATTTTTTTAAATGTTTAAACAAAATTGCTTGACCATAAACACAACCATGCACTTATACAAATCTGTACATGCTAAGATTTTTTTACTGAAGAGAAAGAGTACCAAATCTTAAGATACCAAATCATTCAGCCAGCCTTGGAGCTAAAATTCATATATTGAGTCAAATTCTCTCTATAAGCCTTATGTATCCTGCTTATTTATGAACAGTGCAATAAAGAAATACACATGCTAAAACTGTCATTTTTACATTTTACTCCAATATAAGAAGTCACTTAAATAATCCTACGATTACTATGTTTAGTACTTCAATTGTTAGCAATTAGGTTTGTAGCATTGTGATGTAGCAGAGATATCAAACTGACCACATCAAGTTTTATATTTAAACAAGCAGAGCTTATTTGCAAACAAAGAGAAGATGAAGACAATGAATATCAAGAGTAGTCGACTTGTACTGGGAACACCAAAAGGCAAGTACAGTCCGTTAGTGATTTAGGGAAACACTAAAGCAATTTTTACTGCAAACATTCAAAGAATATGCCTCCATTTACAGTATATGGTGATGTTTGACTGCATGACTTAAAATTTCATAATATTTAAGTGATGTATGTAAGTGCATGACAAATTAATATCATAGTTAACAAATATATTTGCATACTTCAGTCATGTGATCTTTGACCTGTGACATCACAACCATGCGTATAGTCTAGATCATCAAACTATCAGTTTCTGCCCTTCTCTAGGGTCTAGTTAAGTTATTTGTCCACTTATATCATATCTCCAATTTGATTAGTTAGAAAAGCACTGCACCTGTTTATCTCTCAACTTCTTATTTTTACCTGGAGTTCTTGTACTGCATCTTTTTGATCTACAAGCTCTTCCTCAAGCTTACGATTCCTAGATCAGATGGGGGTGCCAAATTGCAAATGCATTGCGCACAGTGCCAAATACACTTGTGTTCAGTTATGCATTGTGCACAAACTAGCCTTGTTCAACATGGTGAACCGCAGTGAAGCATCCCCACACTTGACAAACTTCATGATTCAGTTCCTCTTGACTTTATCCACATACAATTGTCTCTTCAAGAATTATTATTCTCTTCAAGAATCACCAGACCAGTTTCTTCCTGCCCTTCTTGAGTATTTTGCCTTGGGAGTTCTTGCACTGCATCTTCTTAATCTACTAGCTGTTCACCAAGTCGTTAACAATTTAGTTCCTCGTTATTTGTCCACAAAGTCTCTTGAAGCATATTTGTTTGTATTCTGAATGAATCACCAGGCCAGCTTCCGGCCCTTCTTGATTACTTTGCCCTTGGAGTTCTTGGTCTTCATCTTCTTGATCTGTCTGCTGTTCATCCACACGGGGTAGTTGCCATGCTCATTCTGCATCTTCTTCAGGTTCCACTTGGCATCCACGCTCATTCCTGCAATGAAATAAATCAAATGAATGAATGTGGTTGAGCTGCACATTCATAAAGGTTGTTTAAAGATGTTCCTTGATTGTTTGAATATAATCACACAGAAGATTATCCTTTAACCCGTTGCTTACAGGAACCAGGTGGGCTATGTGCAAAGTTTATGTTGATGTCAGAATCTCAAAGGGAACGGGTTAATTGACAGGGTAGATGCTCATTCCGAATCTTCTTCCAAAGTTACCACTTTGCATCCACACTCATTCCTAGAATTAGATAAATGAAATGAAAGAATTTAGACAAGCCATAAATACATGCATGCTAATTAAAGGGGTAGTTTAGTTTTGGTAGAGAGGGCGCTGCACATCACAATTTGTTTGTGAGGTAATGAAAAACTGAGTGTTGAATTTGAGAGAACATGCAATTTTTATGGCAGAGCAAACTTTATTTGGTCAAAATCGACTGAAATATCAATAGATGATTTTTTTTTTTTTTATTAAAAAAATGCTTGCACTTTTTCAAAAAATGTCAAAAGCGTTTTTTAAATAGTTGTTGATGATCTCTCTATTTAATCATTATTTCAATAAAACATCACATGCATAATTTTGTTTGAAAAATGGCTGAAACCAATGCCTTTTCAGAAAGCGCCCTCTTGTGTTTTAATGGCTCTTTTTGAATAACGGGCTTTTTACTTCGTCGTTTGTAATATTTTGTATACCTTTCGAGCATGGTGGAGTTATAACTATTAGTTTATAATGTTACTGTCCAGGTTTGGTTACTAAAGTTCAGCCTTACCAAAACTGTACTACCCCTTTAAAGATGTTCCTCGATTGTTCAAATATAATCAGAAGATAATCAGAAGATTATCCTACAATAGACAGCGTAACTACCAATTTGCCATGTTCATTCTCAATTTCCAACTCCCATCAATGCTCCTAGAATTCCTAGAATTAGATAAATGAAATCATACATTTAGATGAGCCATAAATACATGCATGCTGTTTCAAACAGAAGAATATCCTTAAAAAAAACAGGTTAGTTGCCATGTAATTTCTGCATTTTCTTCAGATTCCATTTCACATCCACACTCATTCCTAAATTAAATAAATTACAGAATATAGATGAGCCACTAAATCAAATACATGCATGCTATCTAAAGATGTTCCTTGATTGTTCAAATATAATCAAACAGAAGATTATCCTTTAATTAGTTGCCACGTTATTCTGCATCTTCTTTAGATTCCATTTTGCATCCACATTCATTCCTATAATTCCCACCGACAATCTTCTTTGTATTATGTTCTCTACACATAAAAACAACATTTCATGCTAATATTTCTAACATTTGAAAAAGAAACATTATATCTATAAATTGAGATATGTCTTACGTTCAGCGGCATCTTCCTCCATCTTTGCTTCTGCCTTTTCCTCCTCCTTGTCTTCCTCATCCTCACTTTCATCTCCTTTTCTCTTGCTCCGTTTCCTCCCCCTGGTTTCCATGGCAACATCAGAACCTGGTAAATATCTCACATCGTAGTTAGTTCCTGTTGCTTGGTTTACATCTGGTTTGGTGATCAGCTCACGAATGTCATCAACTACAAATAAAAAAAGAAAGGAAAACAATATTTACCGAAGAGTGAGGTACACATTCAATATCTTGTTGTTAAACATCTCAAATGTATCGCATGTGGCTATTTGTAAAAGGGGTACTTTTTCTTTGTTTTAAATGAGTTTATATTAGATTCACAGATTCACGAAGATTTTAAAATCTAAGCACATCATTTGCCTAGCAACATTGGTGGTGAGCTAATCATGCACCTTTGTTGTACACACAATTTGAATGTTGGTGAATTTGTCCATTCCACAATTCAAAACTTCTGTTGTATTGCCGTTATTGTTTTATGTCTTCTTTTTGTAGCTTCTTTGCATGTTAACTTTAGTTACTTTCTAATGCACAAACTGGCCTGGGCCATTATGCTGGTGCTACATTTGTTTGAAGGACAAACAAAGACATAAATGAACCAACTCTCAAATATGCCTGAATTTCTAGGTGACCAGGGCCTGAATTTCAGGCTTTTGCTTGAAAACTGACAGTCATCCCTGTTAGAAGAGTTGGTTGTAATTAATAAACAATAAAGTAAAGTGCTACCTACACTGGTATCTCCTCTTAGAGGGGTCCTGCTTGTCGTAGCCTTCTAACTTGAGACACTTCTTCAGCCTGATGAGTTCCTTGGGGGCGTTCCTCTTCCGCTTCACCGCCCTCAGCTTCCGCTTGCTCTTGCTCCGCAAACTCTTGGCCATGATCTCTCTACAAATACAAATCAAAGATACATTTTTAAACAAAATTGCTTGTTTTCATAATTGATAGCTTGTTTTTCACACTTTCTTCTCAACTGCAATTTATTGCAATTAAGCTTAAAGGGATAGTTGAGTTTTGGTAGAGAGGGCGCTACATAAAATTATTTTGTTGTGAGATAATGAAAGTGTCAAATTTGAAAGAGCATACAATTTTAATGGCAGAATAAACTTTATTTGATCAAAATCGGTTCAGAAACGGCTGAAATATCAATACACATAACCATTTGTAATAAATGTGGGCCCCACAAGTATTTAATGATTTTGAACCAGCCGTTAAGATTCGTTTTAAAATGCTTCCTCTTTTCAAAAATGTTCAAAAGAGGTTTTTAGATAGTTGTTGATTATCTCTCTATCTAATCACTATTTCAACAAAACATCACATGCACAATATTTTATTTAAAATGGTTTAAACAAGTTCGTTTTTTGAAAGCGCCCTCTTTCGTTTAAACAGCTCATTTTGAATGATAACAGGCTTTTTACTTAGTCGTTTGTAATTCTTTTTATTCCTTTTGAGCATGGTGGAGTTATAACTATTAGTTTGTAATGTAATGGTGCAGGTTTTGCAGGTTTTGGTTACTAAAATTCAGTTTGACTAAAACTGTACTCTCTCTACCAGAACTCAACTATCCCTTTTAACTGGAATGAATATAAATCTAGAAGAGATATATATACAGTTCAATAAAAAATCAAACACTGAAGTTGACCATTTGAATGTAGTGTTTTCTTTGTTGGTGACTATATTCCAATGTCAATTGATATGCTCTTAAAATATACTCCGCAAAAAAAGAAACTGGACACTTGTATGAGACCAAATATTTCGTATTCATTAACGATAAAATATATGATATTGTATATCAAATTAAAGATAAAATTACCCTCTTCAATATTCGCATGAAATCCAGATGAAATCATTCATGCATGACTTGTCACGGTCAATTAACCACACCAAGGTCTGTTTTCAAAAATAGCAAAAATGGAACATCCACTCAACCATATAAATGTTGATAAGCACAATGTAAAACGCTATATTCATGAGATGGCATAATTTTTCATTACAAATGTGATCTTTTCTATCTTCATCTCAATAAAAAGTATAAATGAAGACAAATTGTGAACGTTATAGGTGTTATTTTCATCCAAAAGTAACAAAATGGGGAATTCCATGGCAAAGCTTTATTAGTCAAAACCACAGTTTGTGCCCTTATTTCAGCATGAAAATGGTATAAATTCTTCTCAAGAATTATACCGTAGTCCAAAGATCTTCAAAAGCTGAAGTCACCCTTGGTCAAACAGTTCGGCAGTCTATAACATTACATTTCTCTAGGTAAATACGGTTAAAATTGCAGGAGACACATGAAATAGACAAGCTTCATGCCTGTAATACAGACCAGTATGATAGTGCTCTCATAACCTGGCCCTGTTTTATTGACAAATTTGTATTTCCAGAGTTTGTTCATAACAATAAAGTTGAATAATGTCATAATTTACTTGCCCCGCTCATCTTGTTTTAAGTGAAACGCTTACTATCACTTCAGTCGAATGGTGTGGTCCTCCATTGTTTTGCTATTTTTGAAAACAGACCCTGCTAGTGTTAATTGACCATGGCATTTCATGCATGAACGATTACACCTTTAAGTTATACTCTGCATGTAGAGGACTAAATTCCCTTTAATTTGATATATGATCATGTACACTTTATCGTACATTAATGTGAAATATTTCAACTTAAACAAGTGTCCAGTTTCTTTTTTTGCGGAGTATATTATGAAAAATAAGAAATTTGATCCACTTGATCTTGATGCAATTGTTTGTCTCTATTCTCCTAACAATCATATCACTAGGTAAATGACTGATTACATATTCAAAAGTATTCTAAAATTTGAACATCTTTTTGACACAAAAGCAAAATTGATTGATTTTAGGTGTACAAATTGTAAAAGCCTGATTTTGTTTATTCAATGCTAGAAATTGTTTTGTTCACATACATAGTGGTCCACTTAAAGGGATAGTTGAGTTCTGGTAAGGAGAGTACAGTTTTAGTGAAACTGAATTTTAGTAACCAAAACCTGCATCATTACATTACAAACTAATAGTTATAACTAGAAAGGAACACAAAATTACAAATGACGTAGTAAAGATCATGTTATCATTCAAAAAGAGCCGTTAAAACGTAAGAGGGCGCTCTCTAAACACTCATCGGTTTTAACCATTTTGAATAAAATATTGTGCATGTGATGCTTTGTTGAAATAGTGATTAGATAGAGAAATAACCAACAACTATTTAAATACCTATTTTGTAACTTTTTGAAAAGAGGAAGCATTTTTTTGAATTTTTAACGGCTGGTTCAAAATTCTCTAATAAACCCGGGGCCCCGGGTTTATTACAAATTGTTATATTTATGGATATTTCAGCCGTTTCTGAACCGATTTTGATCAAACAAAGATGATTTTATTGTTTAAATATTATGCTCTTTCAAATTTTACACTCAGTTTTTCATTACCTCACAAACCAATTAAGTAGTCTAGCGCCCTCTCTACCAAAACTCAACTTTCCCTTTAAGTTAAAGGGATCTAGTAACTTTGTTAACATGTGCAGAAAGTGATGAATGATTGCTAAAACGTGTAGTTGTTTCATTTAATATGTCCTTTACTGTAGTTTGAAAATTTCATGTTAAATGGATATTATATGGCCGAGTAATAAGCAAAAATGCAAAGTGATATTCCTTAACTCATTGCACTGACTTTGTACACAACTCAGTCATGACTTCAATAACACTTCAATTGTAAATATCTTTTTAACAAAAGGGAAATTTGAAAAAAACAAAACCTCTTCCATTCCATGCTTCTATTGCTTAGTAATACGGGTACAACACGGTATGGAAGAACCACTTCTGATTTGGACAATGTTACTAGATCAATTTAAAAGAATTTTCAAATTTTCTAGAACTGCAGCAATGTGCAAATGAATATGATTGTTTTCTTCTAGATCCCAAACAAATTCTCAAATTATTATTTGAATTCAATTGTTAGTGGTGCATGGTGTCTGGTTGGTTGGCACTTGAACAAAACTGGGCTCCAAAAGAAACTTATCACTTATTCAAAGCGACGCACATTAAATTCCAAAACATAAGAATTAATCATAATTTGACATAGATTAGCTATAATACTCCTTAGCAAGCTCATCAAAAAAAATTATGTTTGCTTTAGTCAACAAAGAATAAAATAAGGTGAAATCGCAGGTCATTTTTCAAAAATCACAGAAACTGCTCGCTTTCCGGGCACAGACCTCGGAGGGACAAAAGCCAGTCTAGTGGTTACATAACCCGCTTTGAAGTTGAATGAATAGCTATTGAAAGTTCTGAATAGACCGCCTATCGTGGAGGTTCGCAGCGAGCAGTTTCTGTGATTTTTTAGAAATGACCTGTAGTGATTCCATCGCATTTTTCTCTTCTTTGACGAAAGCAAACTTGTAATTTTTCAGATATGCTTCATAAGGAGAATGATAGCATGAGTTTAAATATGATTCAAATTGATGCTATGGATTTTAGTGAGCGTCGCTCTGAAAAGTGATGTTTCTTTGAAAAGTGATGTTTCTTTTGGAACCAGTTTAGTTTGAATTCAGTAATAATGTAAGAGTAGACAGTCAGTAAGTTTACTTAAGACGTAAAGTCTTAAAGCTTTAACTTAAGCTTAAGATTAACCATGTCCATGTAAATAAAAGATTTATGCAACTTTGCAAGTTTTTAATTTGTTGTGGTCAATCGTAGAGTACTGTCAAATGAAATAAATAAATTATATTAATGCATTCATTGATTGATGATTCATTCATTGTTCTGTATCAACTCAGAGTCAGCAGTGCGCTTATCTTTAGACATGAAGACTGCACTAAAACCTGGAAGTTGTGTCACACTGACAATGACATTCATGATTCACAAGTCAATAACAGGCAATTCATACGGCACTGGATAAATCCAGTGCCGAGCCAGTGCTAGACAAAAAAGCCGACCATTCATACTCGGCATCAACAGTGGATAACTGACGCGCAAGTATGAATACAAACAGTGGATTGGAAATGTCTAAGACATGTCTGGGCATGCGCACTAGTACACTTCTATTGTGACGTAATGATGACTTGCAAATTCTGAACGCGCACTACACTAGTACACTTCTATTGTGACGTAACGATGACTTGCAAATTCTGAACGCGCAATACCGTAATGCGCATGCGCAACCTTGTGCTAGACGAGTGTGTCTAGCATCAAAGTTCTGCCAGGCTGAGCACAGACTGATGCTAGTCATTCCATTCATATCTACGTCTAGCACTGGATTTATCCAGTGCCGAGCCAGTGCTAGACGTAAGTATGAATTGCCTGTAAGACAAAGTGAATACGACACACCCATTGATTGAACCAGATTTCCAGTCACCATCGACCACCCGTCACGACTCGTGTCTCTTGATCATTCATTCATGATTCATGCATCCTTACAATGTCCCATTCTGTCCAGCCCGAACTTACACATGTAATAATTTGATATTCAATACATTTAAAGTCAGTGTGAAAAAAATCGATCCTGGAATCTGGATGCACATGCATTTCTGCCCAACCAGCCAACACATCTTTAAACGTGTGGGACTAGCCACATTAACTCCCATGTCTCTGCAGCTGCACCCACTTGATATGCACAAAATAGAAGAATCACATGATTAGCCTCATTTAATATTTGTACATACAGTTTATTACGTTTATAAATAACTTATTTTCTTTTACCACACTGGATATAGATTCGCATACTTACCAAAAAAATAGCTACGCAAAGAGTACGAGTGAATGGAAAATTATCGTAATTTCGCCACGAGGAGTATTTCGGATTTATGGAAAGCCAAGTGTAGATTATAATATTTTCATGCGAGAGAGTAGGTACGTACTGTACATAGCAATAGCAAATAGCAAATGGTCGCTACTTGCCTGAGCAAGAGTTGCAGATTTGCAGCTTGTGTTCCTTACAAGATCAGGGGGATGAATTTCATTATGTCTTAGTGTGCCCTGCATTTCAGAATGATCGGAAGCAGCTAGTTAAAGGTCATTATTTTAAGAGGCCAAATGTATATAAGATGTACCAGATATTCAATGTCAGTTAAAGAATCTATCAAGGTTTTGTAGAATTATTATGGCTAAGTTCTCTTAGTGCCAAATAAGTCATTGTGTGTGCTAGGTTGTTGCCAAAGATTTTGTTTGTTTTTTATCATGTTTATACTTGATATATATACACTTGTTGTATCTTTGTATTTCTCCCATGCCCCCGTGAGGGGCCGTTATTGAGAATAAAATTCATTGTCATTGTCATTGTCATTGTATGTCACGATCAAAGTTACATTATAAACAATAATAAGATTATAAAATTAAGGGATAACAAATTTGTAAATCTTTCTCTTTTATCATCATCATCATCATCATCATCTAGACAGGAGTGTAGGGTAGCCCTGTAGATCTCCCGGTCATAACACGTTGATAGCATTCCTTTTACTGACTGTGCACAGCATGCGCGCATGGAAGTCAAACGATATCAAATCTTTGATTTAACCAAACAATATCCAGGCCATGTTTGAAAGTGACAGCGCTAGTAGCAGTGACTAATGACGCAGGAAGACTGTTCCATGAACTTATAACACGCTTGCTGAAGAAACTGCTTCTGAGGTTGAGTTTACAACGGGTAGTAAAAAACTTCAGAGGATGTCCACGAGTACGTAGGTAATCAGATCTGACAAAGAAATGTTCTGGATCGATTCTGTCAATACCGTGCAGGATTTTGTAGACTTGGATCATATCTCCCCTCTCCCTTCGGTAGTGAAGAGAGAAAAGCTCAAGTTTTCTCAGTCTCTCTGGGTACGATAAGGAGCTCATTCCTGGAATCAGCCTTGTTGCTCTTCGCTGTACTGCTTCAATCTTTTTGTCGTCTGTAACAAATCTTGGGCTCCATGATACGCTGCAGTACTCTAGATGTGGGCGTAACAAGTGTCCGGGTCAATATTGACAAAAGCACGCTTGATGAGGCCTAGCATCTGGTTCGCTTTTTGTATTGCTGAGGAGATATGTTTGTGGAAATTCAGCTCACCGTCTATCAATACTCCCAGATCCTTTTCACAGGTGACATTTTCCAGCATTGCATTGTCCATCATATCACTGTTGATTGTTCTTTCCTATATTATGAAGTGCCTTACATTTCTGGGAGTGCCTTACATTTATCGTCGGTTCAGTTTGATTATTGTAACCTTTTTACTAGTATTTGGGTATTGGGTCAAAGTGTGTGCAACTAAATGTACAATACAAGGTGTGCCTAATTTATGGAAAGCTAACTAGTATTTGGCCTAGCAGCTAATGTTTTTGTTTTGTTTTATTTTCATCTATATGTAAACTGTTCATAATGGATAAAATCACAACATGTATGTTCGGTACAGAAGTCTGTGTGAAACTGTTACAGATGAGCACCGTGATTCAGCTTATCGACTCTAACGTTCCCGGGAAAGCCGAGATGGACATTTTCTTTGTTCGGTTTAATTTATACTGTAGTTTTTCTGGTCAATTTCCCCTATGTTTGAATTTAAATAATTGTCATGTATGACAGTAATGCCAATGTAATTTACTAAAAATTATGGATTTGTTGACAAATAACATAATTAATTGTACTGGTTTATTTATATACAATGGCAATGTATTTATGTAGTTATAATGGTATCCTTCTTTTGCAGGATCTTAATATGTACGTCGAGTTGGACATTCTTTCTAATTATGCAATAAACCAATCGTTTTAAATGTAGTCTAACTATCAGGCTCATATACTTTCTGTTCTGAATCAACTAAAGTATCATTATATAATTCATAATCATAATTTTACTTAGTTAAAAAGAAACATGTAGGCTACATGTTACATCACAAATATGATGTTATTACATCCAAATGATGTGATATTTAGATTGTGAACCGCGTTCAAGTGCAAATAAAAAATACACTAAGTGTGCAAATGCTATAGACTTATTAAACGGTCGCAGCGACCATTTATTATTTCGAGCTCTAACAAATCAATATTCCACTAGAATATATTTTCAAATCCATAAACTACTCAGACTAGCTGCTCTTAAATTGTATGTTCTTTCAAATAAATATATAATTACGGACAGTTAATATCGCAACTTTTTGACGTTGACTTGCAAACGGTGGACAATATTAAAAGGGAGTTTGTATAACTATAATAATGTGTGTGTATAATGATGAAAACATGCAATTACAAAGGGTTGATAAAATGTGTATTTCTCTGATCTACCGCCACTGAGGGATTCATGTGAAAACTTGCGCCCCCCCCCCCCCCCGCACCCCCTTCAATAGTTCTACCATGCTACGCTACTGACAAAGTGTCTATAGATTTACGTTTTTCGAAAATAATATTTGAGACTTCGATCATATACCAATATCATTGTATGAGTTCTTCTGAACAATAAGTTTTTCAGAAAAGGAACATGTTTACCTTGTGAACCGGTACAAATATATATCAGATTTTATCACCTATATTGCCCATTAATTTTGAGTACAATCGAAAAGCGTTCCGTAATGCTTTTCATTTTATAAATCACAAATATCTCCATAATTAGTGAGACATTATAGTGAGAAAAAAAATCGAAACCAAATTTATTCTTCTGTTAGCATAAGTCAAACAACAAGGTACAAGAAAATTTGACAAAGTTAATGGATCACCTTATACGGGATCTATATAGTAACTTTGTTGACATGTGCCAAATCTGATGAATATTTCATAAAATGTGTATTTGTGTGTATCTGTGTAAATATGCGTAAACAATAATGTCACGATAAATGTCATATGATCGAGTAATGAGCGAAAATGCAAAGTGGTACTTCCGTACTGCACAGTGATGTCATAATTAGTGAAACGGTAAAAATATATGTCAGATTGTATCACAAATATTGGCCATTACTGAATTTTGAGTACAATCAAAAAGCGTTCCGTAATGCTTTTCATTTTATAAATCACAAATATCTCCATAATTAGTGAAACATTATAATGACAAAATCGAAACCAAATTCATTCTTCTGTTACCCACAAGTCAAATAACAAGGTACAAGAGAATGTGGTAGCTCCAATTGATTTTGGTTGAATTTGACAAAGTTAATGGATCACTTTAAAGGGATCTATATAGTAACTTTGTTGACATGTGCAAAATCTGATTAATATTTCATAAAATGTGTATTTGTGTGATCTGATAATATGCGTAAAAATGTCACGATATAAAATGTCATATGATCGAGTAATGAGCGAAAATGCAAAGTGGTATTTCTAACTCACTTATAATGTACACAGTGATGTCATAATTCGGTGCCCATAATAATTATTTAAAATCCGAACATTTCAATCATAAATATCTTTATAACGAAAGAGAAATTCGGAAAAAAAATCCTGTTCTTCGTTACTACTACATGGATCGAGAACATATCGTCGTATGGCCTGCATAATGATAATGCAGGGAGATTTATTATTTTAGACTGTATTATTCAGGGATTAAGATTAATATTAATAAACGCGTATTTTCCAGTAAGAGGGAAATCAATGGAGCAGATTGAGTTTTTGAATAGTATTGATAACAGTTTGGATACAATAAATGGTAATGGTAACCCAATAATTATGGGAGGGGATTTTAATATGATTTATAATGTTGATTTAGATTATTTGGGAAGTAATAAAAAAGAGGTACAGTCGATATTTCTTAAACACTTTGATAATTATAAGGATAAATGGACTTTATTAGATATTTGGCGGGGGGAAAATGGTTTAAAAAAACAATATACGTTTAAACAAATTAACCCCTTTGTCCAAAGTCGTTTAGATTATTTTTTTATTTCATATAGTTTAGAACAAATTGTCTTAAAATGTAATATAATACCATCAATTGCACCAGATCATTTTGCTGTTCAGTTACAATTTTATAATTTGCCTAATTTTTCAATTAAAGGTAAAGGTAGTTACTGGAAGTTCAATAATAGTTTATGTGGAGATGGGGAATTTATTAGACAGATGGAAGTGGAAATAGGGAGATTAAGAAATATATATGAAAAAGAAATTAAAGATGTAAGAGTGTATTGGGATTTTTTGAAAATGAAAATTAGCAATTTTATTAGGAAATTTTCTAAAGAAAAATCTAGAAAAAGGAAAGAAAAAGTTCAAAATCTTGAAAATGATATAAGTGTAATTGAAAAAGAATTGATAGAAAAGGTAGAAAAGGAAAAGGTTGATTTGTTGGAAAATAAAAGAATGGAGTTAAAAAAATGTTATGAATATATTAATGAGGGTTTGAAAGTTCGATCTCGAGCATCATTTTATGAGAGAGGGGAACAAAATACTAAATATTTTGTGCAACTAATGGAAGCAAATAAAAAGAAGACAATTATAAGTAAATTATTAGTAGATGGAGGAAAAATAAGTTTTGATATGGATATTATTATTCGGGAAATACAAAGGTTTTATGCTGGATTATATTCCAAATTTGTTGTTGATGTAGAATTATTTAATGAAAGTTTATTTTTTAAAGGTTTGCCAAAATTAGGTTTAGAATCAAAGGAAATTTGCGAAGGTAATATAACTCAAGGGGAATGTATAGCGGTTTTAAAAGAAATGATAGGTAATAAGTCACCCGGAAACGATGGTCTTAGTGTAGAGTTTTATGAATTATTTTGGCCTGTTATTGGTGATATTGTGGTAAGGGCTTTAAATGAAGCATTTGTTAAAGAAGAATTATCTTCTTCACAAAAACAAGCTATTATAATATTGATTCAAAAGGAAGATAAAGACCCCTTACAAATAACAAATTACAGGCCTATATCATTATTAAATGTAGATTACAAAATTTTAGCTAAGATATTGTCTGTTCGGATTTAAAAAGTATTAGGGGAACTTATTAGTATAGATCAGGTAGGATATTTAAAAGGGAGAAATATCGGTGAGGCTATAAGATTGATAGACGATATGATTTTCTATACTAAAACAAATAATATACCAGGGTTTTTATTAGCCATTGACTTTAAAAAGGCTTTTGATACTGTTTCTCATGATTTTTTGCAAAATGTGTTAAAGACGTTTGGTTTTGGGACTTCATTTTGTAAATGGGTTCGTACACTCTACAAGGGCGCTCAGAGTTGTGTATTTAACGGCAATGTATCGACTGGTTATTTTAATATTATGAAAGGGGTAAGGCAGGGAGACCCCTTATCACCCTATTTATTTATATTATGTATAGAAACTTTAGCACGCTCGATTAGGACCGACAATGAAATTTCAGGGTTTATTTTGGGAAATGCACATATTAAACAAGTATTATACGCAGACGATATGACGCTTTTTGTAAAAGATAAAGATTCGTTGATAAAATTAAATGAAAAATTTGAAACTTTTGCTATAATATCGGGATTACAAATTAATCGAGACAAAACATATGTTTTGTTATTAGGCCCTCTTCATGGAAAAGAAATTGTAACTCCTTTTGGTACAAAAGTTGGGATGATTAAAATATTAGGTGTATATTTTTCTATGGACCCTGAAGTTCGAGAAAGAATGAATTATAAAGAAATTTTAAGTAAAATTAAACATTTATTAATATGGTGGAAACAGCGGGACTTGACCCTGATGGGAAAAATTCAATTGATAAAGACGTTTGTGATTTCTAAATTAATATTTGTATCTTCACTCACTCCAATTCCGCAAGGTGTAATAGAAGATTTGAATAGATTAACATTTGATTTTTTGTGGCATGGAAAAGATAAAATTAAACGGGAAGTTACTTTTTTGAATTACGAAAAAGGGGGTCTAAAAATGATTGATTTTCAATTATTTATTCGGACACAGAGAATAATGTGGATTAAGAGACTTTTTGAGGGGGAATCAATGATGGGATGGAAAAGAGTTTTTAAATTCTTGACTAGACAAGCAGGAGGTTTGTTGGTTTTCTTTTGTAATGTTTCATTTGATTTATTGAATTTGTCACTTCCGGGTTTTTACAGGGAAATGTTAGAAGCTTGGATAGGTTCAAAAGATTTTTTGTTAAAAGAAACTGGAAGCAGGAATCAAATTGTTTTTAATAATAGATATATTCGAATTAATGGACAAATTTATTATAATGAAACATTATTTTTGAAAAATGTTTATAAAATACATCATATAGTCGATAGCAAAGGAAGAATAAAATCTGTCAAGGAATTTATGAGACTAGGATTAGATAGGTCAGAAATTGACATAGTGAAACAGATTTTTGAAAATATACCATTTATATGGAAACAATTGTTAAGTAGAGATTATAATGTGATGGAAGATACTGCACTGAATTTGGAGTTTCGATTGAGTGGAAAAGATTATTCATTGTGTGATATAACTTCAAAATATATATATGATCATTTGTTAAATTTAAGATTAGAGAAGTCTTTTGCAGTTCGCAACATAGAACACTTATATAATGTCTTTGGAAAAGATAATGAAAATATGTTTGTACGCTCCCGAAAATCCACGCTTAATAGTTCACTAAGGGAATTTCAATTTAAATTACTATACAATCTTATTTATACAAAGAAACACATGTTTACTTTTCATATGGGGGATAGTAATTTATGCTCTTTTTGTCATAAAATGCAGGAAACATATGAACATTTGTTTTACTTTTGTGAAAAAGTAAGAATGATCTGGGTAGACTGCGGTAACGAGTTTGATTTAGAAGAATTAATAAATATAGATTGGAAAGGGGTCCATGTAGGAATCAAGGTTAGTAATGTAGGAAAAGATCAATTATTAAATCATGTTATATTGTTGATAAAAAGTATGATATTTGTTAATAGTAGAACGAAAGATTATCCTCCAACTATAAAAGATATTAAAGATACATTATTGAAAAATAAAGAGGAAGAAAGAAAGATAGCTGAACAGAGAGGAACATTGCAAATTCATTATAGAAAATGGAACACACTCTCTGACTAGGGTATGACACAGAGACACCATGTACAGAGTTCTTACTACCGCCTCCCCCCCCCCCCCCTTTTTTTTTTTCTTTTTCTTTTTATCTTTCTTCTGTTAGTTCGCTATTGTTTCTCTGTTTTACTATAGATCTCTTTTTTTCTCAAACACTATGATTATCATTATATGTATAAGAACAGATTGTATATGTATATGTAATGCTGTACACAATTAGTTTGTTGTACTTATATGAATGATTTGTATTGTAAATTTACGTTGTAAATTTGTTTGAGAGAAAATAAAATACTATTACAAAACAAACAAAAAAAATAAGGGCACTAGCAGGCAATTTCGCCCCAATTTTCAGTTTTCATTTTTGTTCATAAATCGATAGTTTGGAAAGATCTACCTTTAAAAAGAAATCTACTAATTGGTAAATGGTCCAGTCAGCTGGACTGATCGAGAACCACTATAACATTCTAGGTAAGTTTTTTGGATGTTAACAATGTTACACGATCCCTTTAAGTAATCTCCCTCAAGATGGACAAGATAATGTCCTTACACTATAACTAAGCCCACACATTATCATACTAGTAATTCAATTTGTGCTTCTTTCATTCATATGCTCCATTTCATGCCATCTCGTATGCATGCTTATCGATTTTTAAATCATGTTCCCGAATATTCTAACCACATGCAGACTGAGAGCGACCACTCCCATTGCCCAGAGCCGTATATGTACGACTTTGCCATTGCCTATATACTGTAGATTCACCTTTTTCTTTTGTTAATGTTATCTATTTAGCTTGAAGCCCAAATCATGGACCATGTCAAGATCGGAAACAATAGGTCAAATCACAATACCAATAAGAGCTAGCCACGATCAACCAAAGCAAAGGAAAATTTCGATGCGAAGTGTGAATTCATTATATTATAGGCTTGCGGTAGCACCATGTAAGAAGGGAGGGGGCGATTGGAGAGTCCTGAGAAGGACGGACGGTATTCTTTCTTGGGTAGTGTGATGTGAATTGGTTCTAAGTTAACCTTCTCAGTACGCATGCATGAAAAAGCGATTTGATTATCACACAAATAATGGCCTGTTGTACTGTGAGCGAATTCGCGTCTCCTGTGGCTTTCAAGTGTTCACAGCACGATCGATGCATGCATGCCTGATCGAGCAACATACAAAAACATGCAGACCTGACGCAGCTCTGTTGACGCAAACTTATCCAAAGAAAAGACCCCAGGCCAGAGGCCCCAAGTCTTGTCTATGGCATAATATGCTTCACTGATCTTCCCATTGTGTCCCGCCCAAGGAGAATGGTAGATCGAAGCACAAGTAATGAAAGGGGGTCATGTCTTGAAGATGCGATGGACCCCTTTGGACTATAAATATATAGATCAGTGCGCGCTTTACATCATAATCTGCTGACGGCCAATCGTCACTTGGCGTGCAGAACCTTGCATCTTGAGAAAAGGCGAAACAAACGGAAATACTTTGAAATCACCGAGAAAGGCAGTAAAAAGTATATTTTTTGCATCAGAATCAAATCGTGCACTCTCTGATACGATAGTTACTAGACACAATTTATTTCAAGAAAAAGTAGCAATGATCTGAAAGTATTGTTTCAACCGACTAAATCAAGTTGGTCCAAGATGGGTGGGTTCAAGGCATTCCTCAGAGAAGAGTTTCGCTTGAAGGCTTTCTCACTCGGTGGGACAGAACCGACTCTCTTTGCAACACCACAGGCAAGTCAAATCCTATCGAAATATATATATCCATCATTTATTCACATGTCATTAAATACTCAATATAAAGTACATAGAGGTCAACTAACGTTTGCATAATGCCTTCATTTATTCTTATAATAAACATATTGCTACTAAACCTTTTTTTTTTTGTAAATTCGTTGTCATGTGCAAAGCATTATTTTGATTGGCTTGAATCAGTGTTTCCTATTTCAAAGAAGCTAAAACTTTCATTAACAGTTACTGTTGAACACTGGGATTAGGAAATATCCCGAATGTTTTGATTTCTTAGAGAAATTGTATTATACTTTTTTTTTATTACCGTAAAACCCCGGGGGGGGGGGCACTCATGTATAATGTAAGACGGGTATGTGACGCTTACAAGACCAGCGTTTTCACACCCGATTGCCGCTCTCAAGTACCCGATTTTCAAAAATTGCCGGAATGACTTGGCTAGGTAGTTGAGTGGCGCGAAGTCCATTATTCTTCTTCTAATCATCTCCTTGGACCACCATTTGAGGGTTTCCGTAGGTCTTTTGTAGCTCCAAGTTCATGTATTTTGTAGTTTTAGTCTGCTCCTTAGACCCCTTAAATTCCGTTTCAGGGTTTGTGTAGCTCCAAAGACCATAATTATGTGTTGTGCTTGTAGTCAGCTCTTAAGACCCCCATTTCAGAGTTCCGTGAGGCACACCCCCGTCAAAAAATAATTCGAGTGCCCCCCCCCCCCCCCCCCCCCCCCCGGGCGTAAAACTATATATCTCCTAACAGTGTCCTATATCGAGCAATCCTGTTTGATACTTATGCTAGATGGGTTTCCTTACTTATAAAATTACATTGATACGAAGTGATAGCATATAGCCTTGCCTTATAGCTCGAGGAAATTGCTATCAAATAATAACAATAATCACTAGCAGCTGTACGACAAAATCATCGTGAATAAATATATTCATATTAACATTCAACCAATATCACTTGGAGCTTTCGCATTTATATTGTATCTGTTTTTTTGCATAATAGGTAACAGAAAATGAAGTTGGTTTGGAATGTCTCCCTATTATGGAAAGGGGAAAAGGTTCCGGAAAAGCGGTCCAGAACGCTTTTCGATAGTATATAGTCAAAATCATTTAAAAGTATATACGTAATACAATCTGACACAATGTTCACATTTTCACAAGGTAAACAGCATTATTTATTAGTAGGACAATTTCACATATCACTCAGAAGTATCCATCCTCAGATGATATTGATATATGATTGTAGTCTCAAATATCACTTTTAGACAAATGCTATGCTTGAGGTTAATGGATCACTTTAACACGGGGTTTTATACTATTATTTTGCTTTACAGGTGCGATGGCCCGGCGATCCCTGGACGTTCGTCATCTACCGGCTGGCGATGGCCGTCTACCAAGTCACATGGATGATCCTCGTGATCGTTCACTGGGGTGTTGCACCGTTCTACGGTGAGGTCGACACCAAAGGGAAATGGCTCATCTACGTGTCCAACTGGACGTACACGTTGACAACAGCCTACCTGGTCACGGCAGCGATAACCGCCGTCTATTGGTCACTGACTCGCCCTCGTATAACGATAGCATCAGGTACGTATATCCTTTTTGATTTGGTGTCCACATGCGCATCGGACTAAAAACGTAATTAATTTCAAAAACATTTTTTGAAAATCACATATTGGGCTAAATATGATTAAAAGTATTGTTCTGATGATGTAATTTCAATTTCAAAGGATTTCCTCTTGTTAAATTAACAAAAGCATTATGATTTCGTAAAATGAATCAACGTTTACTTTGAGAACGCATGTTACAGTAAATACAGACTTGGCTGAGCAACATCAGTCAACCATTAAAGAATGGTTTACTGTTTTGAAATGCCTACGCAAAGCCCGATAAACGTCATAACACAAGTTTGGTTATTTACACCACACCATAAGGAACTACATGTACCTGGTCGCTGAGGCGATCAGTAACCTGAATCAATGTCAATCACGACTAATACATGTTTACAAGACAATATGCTTTTCATTGAGATCGTACAATCTATTCCAAGAAAATTCGATAATCACTTAACAATAAATTGATAGGCTACACAAATAAATCAATGATACATGTATTTCTCTAATAGAATCAACCATTCTATGAATCCTAATTTCCTTATACAAAACTATCTTATATACAGAGAATGTACATGACAAAGAGAACGGTGATCTGGAGATGAACCAAAACAATCCCGTGGGGAAATCACTGACAGCAGGAGAAGACTCTGACATCCCTGATGGAGAAGAAAAAGCCGTCGACGCGCCGATACCGACAACGCCGTGGTACTTTATCCTGCAGCGCTACTTGCACGTCTACGCATGCGCGGGGTCAATATTCGTGACGCTGCTGTTCTGGATCCTCGTGTATGATCCTGAGACGACGAACGTTCAGGCATTCAACGTCCACGTCCACGGGGGCGGTGCAGCGCTGATGATCATCGATATCCTCATCGTCGCCGCACCCGTCCGTATTCTCAACTTTATCTACGCCTCGATCACCGCCGCCGTCTACTTCATCTTCACGGCGATTTACCACGCCGCCGGCGGTAAGAACACGTCGGGGGAGACCTCTATCTACAGCGGCAATCTCGACTGGGGCGAGGTTCCGTCGAAGTCGGCCATCGTCGCCGTTCTGACGGTTCTCATCGGTGCGCCAGTCTGCCACTTGATCTTCTACGCCCTCTACCGGCTGCGCCTGGCACTTGAGTCGTGGTGTTGTTGCTGCACCTTGCGCGGGAGAGTCGATGAATAATTTTACTCGATGTAAATAACGAGTAAATTTTAAAGCGATCCATTAACTTCGTCAAATTCAACCAAAATCACGTTGAGCTTTAACCCTTCGCTTGTACCTTGTTTGGCTTATGGTAACAGAAGAATTAAATGGGTTTCGATTTTTTCAAAAGCATGTCTCCCTAATTATGGAGATATTTACGATTAAATCGAACACCGTTCCGGTACGCTTTTAAATTTTAGTCAAACTCAATGGGCAGTAGGTCATCAATTCTTACATGAATGTTCACTTTTGCCCCTAGGTAAACAATTTTCCTTTTCTTCGTAACGTTTACATAATGATATGTATGATTGAAGTTCCAGATATCACTTCTGCATGAAAAACATTAATGGATAGGTTTAAGTGAACGGTGGCAACTTATACCATTCACAAATTTGTATTATTCTTTTTGAAACAAAAAATGGTATTACGTGGTCTAACATTTTGAGTGCTCAGGGTTGGGGACAATGATACGAATGTTATAATTATGATAATCGATCTCGAGTCAAAAGAATAATTAATGCGTCTCATCTCGAGGCCATGAAAATGATGAGTTAAATTGATTTTAATTTATTGGAAATAAGAACAAACAAAGTGAGATAATTATATAAATATTGAACAAGGGATCATGAGACTATAATGATACAGATGTCAAGGTTTTTTTTTTATATATTTTTTTATTTGTCAGTCTCGGTTACGAAGTAGTCGTTAAAGGGATCTAGTAACATTGTCAAAATCCTCAAAACTTACTTGGATTTCGAGCGGTTCTGTCATACCTTGTTGTATTCGTATTAACAACAGAAACATGGGACAGGTTTCGGCTTTTCAAATTTCCCTTTTTTTTAAAAGATATTTACGATTGAATTGTTTGGATTTTTAACTATCCACTGGATAGTCATAACCATGTACAAAGTTAGTGAATATCACTTTGTATTATCCATTCATAACTTTTTGCACATGTCAACAAAGTTACAAGATCCCTTTAACAATATCTTGTTTTATCCAAAAAAAACAACACAACACAATTATCCTGACGACGGATAGTCAACCTATTCGAAACGTCAAGCCCCTCCTACCATCCACCCTCTCCTGGCAATACCAACAGTCCTTTCCCGAACTATCCCAACAGTCCTTTCTAGGACTATATACCAACAGTCCTTTCTAGGACTACCAACAGTCCATTTTAGGACTCTCTTAGAAAGAATACCACCAGTCCTTTTTAGGACTCTGTTAGAAAGAATACCAACAGTCCTTTTCAGGACTATCCCAACAGTCCTTTCTAGGACTACCAACAGTCCTTTTTAGGACTCTCCTAGAAAGAACACCAAGTCCTTTTCAGGACTACACCATTACACCAACAGTCCTTTCTAGGACTACCAACATTTATTTCTAGGACTACCACAGTCCTTTTTAGGACTATCCTAGAAAGAATACAATCAGTCCTTTTCAGGACTCACCAATCCTCCCCTCTCACATGGCGCAACCGCAAACCACACGTATTAACACAATTATTATTAATGTATTTGTTCAGAATATTACTGTATTCGTGTACATCCGTCCATGTCATCTTTATAGAGCTTATTTTGAAAAGTATAGCATTATGAATTTGTTAAATCTCAATGGTAATGCTTATTATGGTGCACTACATGTAAATATGCGATAGTCTGACAGTTTACTGGTATAACATTGAATAACACACGCATGCCATTTTATATATTTGTGTATCAACTTTTTATTTAAACTAATTAGATTATTTCATTAAAAAAACTGGTATACTGCATTTTTTGTATTAGTCTTTTTTTATTATAATCTAATGTATGTGAGATAATGCGCATGATGATATAATACACCATATAGAGAACATAAACATTACAAACGTATTAACGTTTACAGGTATAATACACAAACAAGTATACTGGACTATCACTTGCAATACTGCGTCAATATATATTTCATAACAAAATCACAACGTATCAAAATTGTAATGTTATTAAAAATGGAAACTCTATATTAAGTATAATATTTTGTATAATGCCTCTAAACGGCGTTAAATGCATACATACTTTCTCCAGAAATGGTATGCCAACCTATACTATTCAGTATTCAGTCAAATTCCCGCAACATATAGTTCCATTGTCAGTAATATCCCAATGAACAGCATAAACATTTATTTTTCAGTTCACTTACGTAGGTGCATCTCCACCGGAATATGTTTGGGGTTCACTCACGTAGGTGCATCTCCACAGGAATATGTTTTCATCCGGGATCGACAGGAAACAATGCATTTACCAAACAACCAAAACAACACAATATTTATTTTTTTGTTCGTATTGACTCTAACTGGAGTCTATAGAAACAATTTGTTTAGTGGTTGCTTATACTTAGCCCTATCTGCACTATACAAGGTAGCATTCTTTCATAAACATGGCCCTAGGTCGTCCCGTCGTTGAGAAGGTGCATTCAAAAAGAGAGGGAGAATGAGGGAGAATACAAAATAATGTAATAATGTTTCTATGTAATGTAAAAATAACTGAGTACTTGCAATTAAGCAGCTGAAAGGGTTTTTATTGTTCAAATAATAATAAAATAATCTCGCAACCGACAAACGGCGAAATTACAAACTTTACAATAATAATAATAATAATAATATCACCACATGTAGCTCCGTTCATCATTTGAACATATATGACAAAATGAATAGTAATTAAATAGAAATGAGCATAAATAGTAGTTTGTACCAAATAAATTGAACAAAATCGCATGTGCAGAAGGCCTATTGCACTCGGGTGTATAACGAATTCCATAATATCCTTTGTTTATTTTGAGCGTCTTAATTTTGTCTTTTCGAATACTTGGTAACGAAAACATATATATGGCGTCGTTACTATACCAGTGATTACCAACATCATGGACTAACATAATCGGCGATAGAAACAAAAAAACAGTAAGTATCTATGGAACATTCTTTGAAATATGACGCTTTCCTAAATAGAAAAAAAGTGTAATATCGTTTCAAGGAATGTCCAAGGCCTTTTACCATAGTTATCAGACTAATAGGTGACACCACTTATGTACATCGCGGTTATCTCCCACTCATTTTGTGACGCCACATAATTCACACACAACTTACTCGCAATGAAAGGGAGTGAACAAGAAGAGAACGGATTGGGTGGGAGTCACGGGGTAATATATAGTTGAGGGAAGATAAAGATAAAGTCGATGAAGATGAAGGCCGGGGAAAGAGGGGGTGAGAGGGGGTAAAAGCGGGGTTTGCCAGGTGTGTGTGAATTAGAGATAGAGATAAATAATTGGAAATACATGTACTATATATTATTTACTACGTTCATAAACTACATAGACCAGAAATAATCGAGTCGAATTTTGTTCGTTTAATTATAAAATCTGGAATATTCCATCGCATGGTATTCCTAAACAATAGTTGAATAGTATTTTCACACACACACACACATACACACACACACATTGTGATGCATTGGACTGTGAAATGTGACCTGCTTTCGCCAGTCAGGTTACAGTAAACACAAACATTAAAATCGACGCAAATTAATTTATATTATATTTGATTTCAAATGTACTCGCATGGCTCCGAGGAAGAAGGAGGGGGGGGGGGGGGGGGGAGAAGAGGGATCAAATGTGTTTGAAAACAAACGTTTATACACACTAAATGATTGTAATGTATAAAACGCCAACGCAAGAAAGATTATGATTATCACGGTTCCGCTGTCATATTTATATGAATCGCAAACAATGCAACTACGCATTTCCATGCCACAGTGGTTGGCGCTGCGGAATGCAGGTAAATCCGGTTGGTGGTGATAGCTAGTTGGTCAGTTGGTTGTGGGGAAAGAGAAAACATAATATATATACAGCCTTGTGATGCCACAACCACACACCTTTACTGTGCTGTACGAATGAACAGTAACAAATAATTATACGTGTGATTCAAACACTTTATTTGCCAAGATTATAATGGTGCATCTGATATTTCATGTAACGTCTTCGATATGGTAATGGAATGGACGACACTCGCATACCACAATCAGAATTGATGAGCAATACAGTTTATAATCAAATTGGAAATGTGGAAACTTTTTATCAAATTACATCTTTAAATACGTCGTATGTTAACTTTATCTGACAGGAAATTGCACAATATTGGCGTTATATCTTTCAGAACTGTGCAGAGGTATCTCATCTCCCGAACCGGGTCCCGAACCCACTCACTCAACATTCAAAATAGTGTTTTCAGCAGCATATTTGATTCTTCTAAGAGAGTGCACTACAGTTCATCATCTGTTATCATTACGGTTTCTCAGGTCAAAATGTGGTATTTGCCAAAAATGTAATTTCGATTGTAATAGCGACTCAACACTGTAACCATCAAGTTTATAAGATAATACGTTCAACGGACAATTAGTTTATCATTCTGTTTAATAACAATAATTGATCGCTTAATAGGCTCTGACGGTTCTCCAGTTTGGACATGGCGTCGTGTAAGCAAGAATTCAGATGGAGATCCTTCGGTCTTGGTGGGGCCAAGGCAGAGTTGTTTGCTACTCCGCAGGTAGGGTGATTATATTATACTCTCATAAATTATAGGATTTTTTGTTTTTAACGCCGAAGGATTTACTTTTTAAATCCAAGCGGGTTCGACTTAGGAGAGTGACCATTCCTTTGGATTTAGATTTCAGTTTTTGAAATTAAGAGAGTAAATGCATCTAGAATTACAATGATATATTATTATGCATACATCGCTGTCCTGCTGTCATGATAGTTACTACTGAATGATTGATTTTATATCATTTATTATATTGATTTGATATTTCGGTCTAATTGGTCAGGCTGGTCGGACCAAGACCGGAATATTTGTAATGATCCTCTTTTTACAATAGACATACAATAATCATGATCATAATTGTATTTAAAGGAATAGTACAAAGAAATTATATTTCTTGAAGCGCCTGCTCAACAAAAACTGTAATATCCCTTTAATTAAAGAATATTATTGATTCTCTAACATAATAAAAGGCCAATTTATACGTACAATTGATTTATTTTCCAATAACGCATATTTCAGCTTCGAAAGCTATATGCCAAATTGCCATAATGTTCTGCTCTCCTGCTGTTTTTGTAGATATAAGTTATACATGCATCGCATTGTATTATTAGGTTTACTATTTCGTTGACCTATAGGTAATAATATTTACTGCAATGCAATACATATATATGCAGGGTTCGAATCATAAATGCATATATGCTGTATAAAATATGCTTTCATTGAAAAGAATAATGGAACGAAGTAGGCCCAATATATATAATGCATATTTGTTTGCAGACAAGCTCCAATGGGCAACTTTGGTTCATTTTATTTCATTTCTATACAAATTCAGGCATCAAGTATTTTCGGAATTGTGTATTTGCAGGATTCATACGCCGGCATTCCATTATACTATTCCATTATACACTACTCACAAAAAGTAAGTACCCATACCTAGCATTTTTTCATATTATCTCAAAAAATATTTTACCGATTTTGATCATTCAAACAGTAATGGATATGGAATTTTCTTAAATGAATGGTATTTGTCTGCCAATTGTTGGTGTGAAATCATGCGTTTTATGACAAAAGGTGTGAAAAAAATCTTGCACTTTTGTGATTTGTGTCAGCTTCTACACGAATAACAAGAGAATCACGCATGTTTCTGAATTTTAAAGCACCATTTATTGCATGTCACTCTATGTTTTACTTTTAATAAGCATCACAATTAAAACAGGACATGACTTCGGCCACTCTAATCCCCCAAAAATTCATATTAAAAGGCCTATTGTTTCAGAAAAATGCATGCTTTTGGAAAATGGTTCCACTAAGAATAATGCAGCAGCAGTACTGAATTACATAACAGATTTGTGAATATGGCCAATTCCAATAAAGATTAAAACAGTCCATTACTTGTTATTTGTGTAGAAGCTGACACAAATTACAAAAGTGCAAGATTTGTTTTCACACCTTTTGTCATAAAACGCATGATTTCACACCAACAGTGCCATCAATTGGCAGACAAATACCATTCATTTTTTGCGTAAGAAAATTCCATATCCATTACCGTTTGAATGATCAAAATCGGTAAAATACTTTTTGAGATACATGAAAAAATGCTAGGGGGGTACTTACTTTTTGTGAGTATACCATTTTAATAGCGTAGGTATAGTTGTATTGTCAACAAATCTAAAGGGCGCGGCGAGATGGGTGGGGCAAGTGCACATGATGTGGGTTAATATTGCGTCGTGTATTTCTGCATTTGTATGTTTCCCCATCACTGAAAGAAGACATAAACAGCGGAGAGAGGCTGCGAGGGGCAAAGGGGGGGGGGGGGGTGGGGGGGGTGGGGGGGGGGGCAGGCATTACCTCTACGACACTGCATAGTTACCATGCAAGTAAAGCTAACAATACTATTATACAACGTCCATTTCCGAGTGCGAGTGAATCGTTGATAAGTACTATAGTATAAGGTTCAACTTATCCAACTAAATCTTATTAGGCCTAATCTGTTTTATTTGAAGCGGCCGGTCACCTATATGAAGATTATAGTTTAGCTCGCTATAATTATCAATTCGTCTTACTCTGGATGTGACCCTGTATCTGGCTAAATAGTATGCATCTTATACGTAGACGTAATGGGTCACAATGGAGAACATTTTTAATTCAATCATATTCAATACATTTGCCGACATCCTGTAGTATACGACATCTAAACAGATGTGTATATGTAAGCTGTATCTCTTCACCAGGCCTTATTTATTTAATTAAAACAATTATTTCATTATTAAAATGTATTTTGATTTATTTCCACATTTCTTGCTAATACAAAAATGTAACTGTAACTGCAATGTATCGGAAATGTGGAAATAAATACAAAATACTTAAACATGAAATACAAAAGGCATCAATAGTAAAATCACACAATACTAAACATGTTGTTCAACAGCCATGCATCATGACCTATAGCCTAGGTAAGGCAGCAATGGGCCCCAAATTATAGTGTTCCCCAAACCAGTGGCGTAGCTATTGGGGAGGGGGGGGGGGGGGCAAAACAGGGGAAATATCTTGCAAAAACAAAGAAAAACATAAAGTGTGCCCCAATAATTTGTGTGCCACCCCCCAAAAAAAATCATTTCAACCACGCTACGCCACTGCTCAAAACCATGCACTCGTGACACCTGTTTTGTTTTTTATAGATAAAAATACATTATATTACGGTTTAGTCTTTGTATCATCATTTAAAGGGGTAGTTTAGTTTTGGTAGAGAGGGCGCTGCACATCACAATTTTTTTTGTGTCGAATTTGAGAGAACATGCAATTTTAATGGCAGAATAAACTTTATTTGGTCAAAATCGACCCAGAAACGGCTGAAATATCAATAAATAGATCTGATCTTATAATTATTTGGGGCCCAAATAATTAGATGATTTTTTCAAAAAATTTAAAAAATGCTTGCACTTTTTCAAACATTTTCAAAAGCGTTTTTTAAATAGTTGTTGATGATCTCTCTATTTAATAATTTTTTCAATAAAACATCACATGCATAATTTTGTATGAAAAATGGTTGAAACCAATGCCTTTTTAGAAAGCGCCCTCTCGTGTTTAATGGCTCTTTTTTAATGATAACGGGCTTTTTACTTAGTCGTTTGTAATTTTGTATACATTTCGAGCATGGTGGAGTTATAACTATTAGTTTATAATGTTACTGTCCAAGTTTGGTTACTGAAGTTCAGCCTTACCAAAACTGTACTACCCCTTTAAAGCAACTCAAGGCTAGAATATTTAAGAGGTGGAACATTAACATGGCCATGACCGTGGGGCTTACACACGCAACTTAATTGTCATTATTAATTGTCACTCACACAGCATATCACGAAAATGCATTTCAAGTAATTCAGTATCAGATGGTGCAGAATATTACGTGACTAGCCAACTTACTTTTGCCTTTCGAACTTGATTTGAAGAAGATTGGTCGCAGTTATCTTTTGTTTTTAGTATGTTTTTATGAGCAAATACATGGCTCAGATCAGATAAACCGTAAACCTTGTGTTCAAGGCGCTGGTATACGTGGTATTTCACGTCCATTTCAATTTGTATGGTGTGTATAATTATATACATGTACAAAATAATTTTATTCGATATCGTTTTTATGTTGTTGAAAATGTGGAAAAAAGAATATACAATTATCATATGACATAAAACCCTTATTATATATTTTGCTTTCACGTATAATCATGATCATTTTGAATGTATACATCCATGCAACATTTGAATTCCATCACATTATTATAGAGTCATAACAGTTTAAGTATCATGTTCTCAAATCACAGGGACAAATATTTGACTCTGATGAACTCTATGTTCATAGTGCTGTCTCCATTCTCCCAAGTCATTATTCATGACCGTTTAGCAGAAACAAAGCTACAAAACAAATGAAGATTATTGGGCGTGGCCAGGATCAACACGGAAGGGGGGTACATAGTGTATTCAGCCTACGCGAAATTAACAAATAATGGTGACAATTCGTCTATTTTCTCATTGTTTATACCTCTAAGGACGGTGCGGGGCGCAATAAATGGGACCCGCCCCTCCCCCGTCTTGGCTCAGTCACTAATATGGGTGTATAAAATACGTGTTGTTGTTTTTTGTGAAGAGGGAGGGGTCTGTATTATTCATTACTAAAATATGCGTCGGAGGTGTGTTGAATAAAACAATTGTTTGGACAAATATGAAAATGATCGAAAGCACAATAATATTGCAGCATCATAAGGCGGGTGAATATGATTGTATTTTCGTTTCTGTGAATACCTTTAAGAGTACATCCAGGCTCATATGTATATTATTCATATATCATGCAAGTGATATTTGTATAATATATCTCACTTCAATTCAAAATGAGCAGACTTCCTTAATTGGCCGATCTGTTCTCATTCACTAAAATTGACAATTACCTGCCAAATCGATTCTGAATTGACGTCAAAGTGCCGAATTTGTTCTGATTTATTTGACATAGTTTTACTGTATCTGCCAGTACACGTATGCTGATCCCTTTGAAAAGCAGTTTGCAGCTGGTGATGTAAATCCAGGGAATCCATCCCGACGGTGGAATGCTTAGGCCTACATACATTATCATAATTTATATTTCATTTCGCTCAAATGTTATGATTAATGTTTGCACAAATTCTCAATTTGCTAATTAAGTTTCAGTTTTATTTCTGCATTTTCCGTTTTCAATAACAATGTTAACATAAATATCAATAAAACACATTTCAGCAGCAATATAATATGAACGTAAGTAATATTAGATAAATTATTACAAGTTTACAGTCACCATTCATGATTAATTGGGCTGAATTTTGTTGAAGGAAACTAGAATTAATCCTAATACAGATCAATAACAATCCAATAGCACATCCATGCGGGTAATATCGACTAAACTAGTAAACATAAATTGCGTAATACGTAAAGGGGTCACGAACTTCCCAATAATTTGAAGAAAAAAATATTTAACAAACCTCAAGGGAAATCATACAAAACATGAATAAATAATACATAGAGTGCCTCCATAATGATTCCATACTGTATACCTCCCCCCCCCCCCCCCCCCCCCCTCCCCCCATCACGCTACGCCGCTGATTGGTATGATATCTTATTATTGGTGTTGCTATCACCGGAATCATTAATACAAAATATGGTTGCTGCATCCAAATAATAATATGTTGGTATACATTTCACCTTACTCGTTTTGTATTCTACCAAGGAGTGTAGTGGACATCATGGATCGGAAATGCCATGTATTCACCCTTCACCGATTAGCCAAATAATTGTAATTATTTTATACAATGTTTATACAAGGTTCGGTTTCTCATCCTAGTAGCCAGGAGCTTACCTCCTTGCTATACTAGTGTGTGTATTCTTGTTATGATAACGAAGTCCATGAAACCATGAAAACTAACTTTGTTACGTCAGAGCTCTTTATAACGAGGTTCATCTGTATTATTGTTGGGTTAAAGGACCTATAGCGTCTAGATGGCCTAATGTTTACAATTCGGCTCTCTATATGTAATTTGTCCTGAAGAAAAGGAATTTGGCAGTCATTTCTCATGAAATCAATCAATTTTGGGGTAATTAGTAAATATCTAATTGTCATGGGAACGCCCCTTTTAAATCGCCAAAATGTGACGTCATCTAAAGTACGGACTAATGAACTAAATTCTGTAGATGACGCGTCATGACGTAAGCCAATGAATTGTCAATCACATGTCAATCACGCTGCCGATTCCGGACCCTAAATGTGGGTGGGGCGTAAACTGGCTGCTAAGTGAGATTTGGCATCAAAAAACTAGTCTTAAATCACTACAGTGTTTATTTTCATGGATTTTTTTTCGGCAGACCTATTTTACAAGTCATCAACTAGATGGAATAAGTGCCAAAGTACGTTGTATTCTCTAGGTCCTTTAAATCTAAATGTATTTCTGTCCTCTGATGTGAACTTTCCTCTCCCATGCACTTTATCGAGGCGAGGAGTGGAGGGAAATATTGCCATGGACATCATCCTGTACCGACTAGCCATCACCACCTACCAGGTCATGTTACTCCTCCTATATATTGCCATGGACATCATCCTGTACCGACTAGCCATCACCACCTACCAGGTCATGTTACTCCTCCTATATATTGCCATGGACATCATCCTGTACCGACTAGCCATCACCACCTACCAGGTCATGTTACTCCTCCTATATATTGCCATGGACATCATCCTGTACCGACTAGCCATCACCACCTACCAGGTCATGTTACTCCTCCTATATATTGCCATGGACATCATCCTGTACCGACTAGCCATCACCACCTACCAGGTCATGTTACTCCTCCTATATATTGCCATGGACATCATCCTGTACCGACTAGCCATCACCACCTACCAGGTCATGTTACTCCTCCTATATATTGCCATGGACATCATCCTGTACCGACTAGCCATCACCACCTACCAGGTCATGTTACTCCTCCTATATATTGCCATGGACATCATCCTGTACCGACTAGCCATCACCACCTACCAGGTCATGTTACTCCTCCTATATATTGCCATGGACATCATCCTGTACCGACTAGCCATCACCACCTACCAGGTCATGTTACTCCTCCTATATACTGTATATGGTGTATGGAACCAATCTAGATGTAATAATTAATTAGTTTCAAATCTAAATATATTTCTGTTTTCTGATGTCAACTTTCCTTTTCTACGATATCTAGGCCAGTTGGAGGGGAATGCCATGGACATTCATCCTGTACCGACTAGCCATCGCCACGTACCAGGTCCTGTTCTTCATCCTAGTCCTCACCTTCTGGGGCACGGAACCATTCTACGGACCCGTAGACAGTAAGGCCAAGTGGCTGATCTACGTCTCAGACTGGACCTACATCATTGTCACGGCTTACTTCGTATGGGCATTCTGCACATCACTCTACTGGCAGCTCAAATACGGGCGACAAAAATGTAATTCAATTTTAAACTTAATTTATTAATGTTAGTGCAGAATTTTGCAGATATGGACGCAAAACGTTATTTTGTTTAACTGAATGGTGTTGTCTTTCATTCTGTATTCATATATACCCTTACCGAATAGTACAAACACAAAGGAACGGGAAAGAGGGAGGCGTTTCCGTAAAGGGGGGAGGGGGCAGTTGGCCTACAGCGCAATGTACGACTGTCCTTTCAGTTAAATAATGTTAAACTTCGCATTGGGTAGTTTGAAGTATATTACAGGCGTGGGAGATAAAAAAAAATAATGCTTGTATGTTTATTTGTCATCAGTGCCTACAAAATACGACTTAAAGGTGCACCTGTAAAGTGTCAGATATTGCCCAAAATTACATTTGAGACTTCAATCCTATACCAAATCATTGTATGTCCGAATGATGTGTGAAGGTTTCATTGAAAAAGAACACTGCTTTCCTGGTTAAAAAAACGAAAATTTGCGTCAGCTTTTACAACGAATTACTGTATAACGTGTATGAGGTTTATGACCGTTCAGTAACGCTCTTGAGCTGAATGATTATCAATGATAGATATCGTCATACTAAAGGGGCATTAAACAAATCTAACCCTATTTTATTCTTCTCTTACCATAAGCCAAAAAACACGGTAGAAGAGAAATGTGGAAGCTCCAAGTAATTTTCGTGGAGTTAGACACTTTACTGGTTTCACTTTAATTTTTGAAATTATAATATTCGTTTAAACTTCGCATTGGGTAGTTTGAAGTATGTTACAGGCGTGGGAGATAAAAAAATAATGCTTGTATGTTTATTTGTCACCAGTGCCTACAAAATACGACTTAATTTGTGAAATTCTAATATTCGTTTACAATTTATAAATGCATCTCTTTATCATATTTCTCATACTAGAGAGGCACTTGTGGGGGAGATGGCTACAAGATTGTTTTCGAGAGGGATGACCAACTTTCATTTGCCCCAAGTTACGCCACTGTTTTATTTGATACCAATAAACAACTGTCAACGGGAATCGTAATCTAGCCGAGCTGATCCCAGTCCTGGCAGTCCATTTATTTAGTTATCTTTCATTTCACTTTATTTCCTTCGCTTCTCTCTAGATGATGAGGGGCACTCGCACACTGGGTACGATCTGGAGATGAACGTAAACAATCCTGTCGGGACATCAGATCCGGTCTCGACCTCTAACATTGTAGCGGTAGATGATGATGAATTAACCCCAACAACGCCATGGTACTTCAAGGTGCGTTTGACTATTTGACTATTTTGCTTATTATAGGGATAGTTGAGTTCTGGTAATGAGAGTACAGTTTTTGGTCAAACTGAATTTTAGTAACCAAAACCTGCACCATTACATTACAAACTAATAGTTATAACTCCACCATGCTCGAAAGGAATAAAACATTACAAATGACTCAGTAAAGAACCTGTTATCATTCAAAAGAGCCATTAAAACTCAAGAGGACGCTCTCTAACACTCATCGGTTACAACCATTTTAAATAAAATATTGTGCATGTGAGATTTTGTTGAAATAGTGATTAGATAGAGAGATAATCAACAGCTATTTAAAAACCTCTTTTGTAAATTTTTGAAAAGAGGAAGCATTTTAAAAAAAAAATCAAATTATTGTGGGGTATGTTTATTGATATTTCAGCCATTTCTGAACCGATTTTGATAAAATAAAGTTTATTCTGCCATTAAAATTGTATGCTCTTTCGATTTTGACACTTAGTTTTTCATTATCTCACAAAAGAATTAATTTGTGTACCGCCCTCTATACCAATAGTCAACTATCCCCTTAATTATGTTTGTTTGTTTACTTGCTTGCTTTGTGCTTGGTAGGTTAATGGGTTAAAGGTAAAGGCCAGTTTTGGAAACGCCCCCCTCTCAAAAAAATGAAATGGAAGCTCTTATTACCAATAATGTGAAAGAATATAATTGTACTAATATAGGATTATCCAAATTTGGCCAAGAAACCGCCTACTAATTGATATATTTGCAAAATTATAACTTGATCTGCTGCAGATAGAGATCGCCAACTCCGGAATCGCCCATACGCTACGTACAATGGCCACGTGCGAGTACACGAGGTGTTCGTTTTTACGGGCTTGTCCCCCAGCTTGTCGATATCTCTCACAGGCGGATATTGGATTTCTTCCGATATTTCTGTATTTAACGATGCTTAGGTTCCGATTTTAACACACAAGCCCTATTTCAATACTTATTCAACAATAATGATCAATATAGATGTATTCGGCTCCTTTCCCAAAACTGGAATTCATCTTTAATCCTCCTGGATACTCTTATAAGATTGCAACTGGAGGTGGGTCCGAGAGAGTTGTTAGATAGATCCTAGCAAGCGGATTCTGGAACATATGCGTGATGGCTAGTTTACTGTAGATCAGTGGTGTAGCGTGGTCGGGCTGATTGGGGGGGGGGGGGGGGTGGCAGGGGCTGATTGGGGGGGGGGGTGGCAGGGGATGATGTACATGTATTAAAGGCTTGTTTTCTGTTTAAATTTTTTTTTTACTCGTTTATCAGACATCCTATAAAGCACCCCACTGGGTTAGTGAAACCATTAAAAAATAACTAGCTATTTGATAAAATGTTTCATTGAAATGTATGAAAAGCCAATATTGCCAATGAAGAAAACAATGTTTCCCAATGAGTGACCAGTCTATGCTACTGAGCTAGCTTATTTTCATTAATGATGAATATTTGTCAGTAGGCCTATTGCATTTCTTTTAAAGGGGTAGTACAGTTTTGGTAAGGCTGAACTTTAGTAACCAAAACCTGCACAGTAACATTACAAACTAATAGTTATAACTCCACCATGCTCGAAAGGTATACAAAATTACAAACAACTAAGTAAAAAGCAGGTTATCATTCAAAAAGAGCCATTAAAACACAAGAGGGCGCTCTCTAAAAAGGCATTGGTCTCAACCATTTTTCATACAAAATTATGCATGTGATTACATTTTGTTTTAAATAATGATTAAATAGAGAGATCATCAACAACTATTTAAAAACCGCTTTTGAACATTTTTGAAAAAGTGTAAGCATTTTTTTTTTTTTTTTAATCATCGAATAAATTTGGGGCCCAAAATTTATTACGATCAGATATATTTATTGATATTTCAGCCATTTCTGAACCGATTTTGACCAAATAAAGTTTATTCTGCCATTAAAATTGCATGTTCTTTTAAATTTGACACTCAGTTTTTCTTTACCTCACAACAAAATTGTGTTGTGCACCAAAACTGAACTACCCCTTTAAAAACAAATATATTGATTTAGCATTTTAAAACTTTACCTGTATCATGATCTTATCTTATTTATATCTTTCTTCCTTCTGTGTTCCTCTTTTTTTGGTCTTTGGTCCAAACTTGTATTATTATTATATATCCTTTCTGCCCGCAGGTGCAGCGGTATTTGCATGCATACTCATGCGCTGGTAGTGCGTTTGTCACCATTCTCTTCTGGGTGCTAGAGTTCACACCAGGAGTGAGCGTCGCCCACGTATTCAACATCAATGTGCATGGGGCTGCTGCCGCACTCGTCATCATCGACCTCTTCATCGTGGCCACGCCCATGCGCATTCTTCACATGATCTACCCCATGCTGACAGCATTTGTCTACTTCTGCTTCACGGCGATTTACTGGGCGGCAGGCGGCACCAACCCGGTTGGTGGGACCCACATCTACAGTGGCAATCTGGACTGGGGCGCAGCCCCGGGGAGGTCAGCCGCTGTTGCTGCTGTCACAGTGTTGATAGCTGCTCCCATTCTGCATCTCTTCTACTACGCCCTTTATCGCCTGCGGTTGGCGTTTGGTGCGTGTTGCTCGTGTTGTAAATATAGACATTGAATTTTCTAGTTATGCAATTTTTTTTTGCAGTGTCCAAGGAGCACAAGTATAGTATCTCCTTGATTTGTGACTCCAAGTTTATGTTCACAAGATCTCCCAAACGTAATTTTGTTGGTTGCTGAAATCTCTGTTTTTGTAGTGGTCCAATCTATTGTTAAAAGACCCCCATAACCTACGTCCATGGTGTGTTACTCCTGCTGTAAATTCAAACCTTTATTTCCACACAGGGTACAATTTTTGCTAAATATGGACTTACCATTCCAAAGCCATGCTTTGAAAATGTTTGTTAACCTTCAATATATGTCATTACTAAAACATTGCAACAAGACAAACAAGGAACATCCTATTCATAGAAACAATGGGTTAATCCAGACATCTTTATAACGAACTTTGGTACTTAGTGAGGCTATTTTACAGGTCCAGGTTCTTTGTATTTTATCATTAATTTCTAAGCCCTGATACAACTAGATATCTGATATAACGGGTAAATTCAATGGGCCCTAGGTGCTCATTATAATGCAGTTTCACTGTAATTTGTATGGACTCCATATTTTAAAGATACTGTCCGCCTCTTGCAGGTCAAAATTAAAAAGTGGCAAGATTATTGTTTTATGAATGAAAGAAAATATAATTTCAGAGCTAGTCTGGGGTTCAAACTTGACCGTTTAATTAGTCTATCAACTGCAGACCCTTTACTGGTTTTTGTTTACATGAAGTGTACAAACCAAATATTAAAATAATTGTTATTATCATTATTATCAATATTATCATCAAAACGCTCCCATTATAAATATGCAGGCATTCATAGGGTGCATAATACACAATCATGATTCAAGAAGACATGGGCTTGCCATTCTTATTCAGTACTAATACAGGTTGTCATTTATATACAAGTACAATATTTGTGATATGTACTTGTATTCTTATATAAATACTAATATTGTGTTTTATATATTGACCACAAAAATGGATTATTGTTATTTTTGTATGACTGTGTATTCGACCGGACATTCAACTTTAATTCCTCTTGCATTGTTCTACCTGAATCAACCGACTTGGGTAGTTAATAATAAATACAATTGCAATTATATAATTAAATTGGATGTATCATTCTTTATTCTATGGCCGGTATTCTGAAGTCCTGTCTAACTAAGTCGTGACTAATTTTTAAAAACTGTTTAGTTAAACAGGACTTAGACACCACTTCAGAATACCACCCTATGTGTTTTATATAATGACCATAAAAACAGATTATTATTATTTTGTATAAATGTGTGTTCAATAGGAAACACAATTCTTATTTCTTTTGTATTGATCTACCTGAATCAACAGAGTTGAATAGCTAATAATAAAACGTTTTTGTATTATATAATTAAGTTTGATGTGTCATTCTTTATTTGATAAATATTACGATTATGTAAATATATTATCAAAGGCCAAATGTAAGACATCACACTGTGTGACTTACATGTATATCTGATAACCATCAATGCATACACTTACAGAAACATAAAACAAACACATACACTGTACAGTACACACAAGCAAATACATGGAAAAACACATATAATCAAATCTAAAGAAAAATAAATAAATAATAACCTTTCAATTATGTTAAATGTAGACAATTTATTCCACAGTATCTGAAGATGATTCACACACACACACATGTTATTCCCAAATTGCAATTCATTCAAATAAAATAGTAATTTGGATGATGGAAGCCTAACATGAGAAAGTTGAACAGTACTGACTTTATCGAAAATAATATCGCTAGTGATATTCGTTTGTCTCGCATTGTATGGTCAACAAGGAATCTAAAAGATCACGACGTTTCGTGCGCTGCTGCAACACTTTGTCAAGTGATATAATCTAATGTACTGACTTTCATTGAAGAAGCACAATGAACAACTCAAAATCAAAATAAGACAAATGTGGAAAATATTGTTTGGCACCTCTTCCTTGAAGAGGGGCCCTAATCACATAATAAGAGATTATTTCTCAAAACAAATATCTCTACCCTTCTCGCTACTTTAATGACTTTATTTATCCTTTCAAGGCTATATTATGTACCATGCCTTTTCTACGGACCAAACCAAGCGTATTTCTGGACCAGCCCCACACATTTAAGCCAGTCAAATGATATCAAGAACTTTATGTTCAAATTAAAATGTTGTGTAGTGATTGATCTATATCCCTGAAACAGTTGGGAGAGGGAATTGCATCAAGAACTAAAGACCCTGACGGCATTCTCCTGCATTTTTGTACTTTATCTCTTGCTTTTCACTGATTTGTATTGGTACTAAAACAGTTTGTTCATATATACATATATAAATATTTGAAAATTTGAAGTTTGTGATCAGACATTATTTTTCAGCAAAGAAACAAACCCTCTCCCTCTCACCCACACACACACACACACGCATTGGAATACAAATGAATAATATATATACAATGTAGGTACCAGATGTTATCTGTTGGGTAGCTCCATAACCGTTTTGGCTAGCATTTCTAAGCACTCTGCTGCTCTAGAGCCGGAATTTCTTTCAAAAATGTTCTCCCCCTTCTCACAGCATGTCACCAGATCCTGTAAAATAGAACAAGAAAACAAAAGAGATATTAACCTGATTGTAGGATTCAATAAACCTGAAGACATTGAAGATATTTTACTTGTTCAGGACTTTATTTTTTTCAAGATTACAACAGAACAATAGGAATTTCTGCATAATTATCTCAAGCAATATGTGAACTGTCCGACAGTGAAAAGTATTGTAAAGGAAACAGTTTGTGACATTCCTCTTGAATCTTTCTTCAATTTATATCTTGGAAAGCTGTGCAGTTAAACAAAATACTGAGGTCTGTGCAAATACAAACACTTCTATAGTGAGATTGAGGTTAAAGGGATAGTTGAGTTTAGGTATAGAGGGCGCTACACAAAATCATTTTTGTGTGAGATAATGAAAAACTGAGTGTCAAATTTGAAAGAGCATGCAATTTTGATGACAGAATAAACTTTATTTGATCAAAATCGGTTCAGAAATGGCTGAAATATCCATAAACATAACCATTTGTAATAATTGTGGGGGCCCACAATTATTCAATAATTTTGAACCAGCCGTTAAATTTTTTTTTTAAATGCTTCCTCTTTTCAAAAATGTACAAAAGAGGTTTTAAATAGTTGTTGATTATCTCTCTATCTAATCATTATTTCAACAAAACATCAAATGCAAAATATTGTATTTTAAATGGTTGAAACCAATGAGTTTTTAGAGAGTGCCCTCTTGAGTTTTAACAGCTATTTTTGAATGATAACAGGCTTTTTACTTAGTCATTTGTAATTTTTCATTCCTTTCGAGCATGGTGGAGTTATAAACTATTAGTTTGTAATGTAATTGTGTAGGTTTTGGTTACTAAAATTAAGTTTTACCAAAACTGTACCGGTACTCTCTTTACCAAAACTCAACTATCCCTTTAAGTGAGACAAGGAGAAATATGCTTATATGTGTCATCTCATTTTATTTGAATTTTATTTGTACATACATATATTCTATGAATGCAAAGGAGCAAAGAAAATGGGATTCTAACAGGATTAGAACCCGAGACCTCCAGATTGCTAGACCGGTGCTCTTACCGACTGAGCTATAGAAAACCCTAGTTCGGTGTTTGTCCCTGAAACCCCTTAATTTTCATTGCTTGTGTGGTCAGAAGACTACACAACATCAGAAACAATTTTCTATATCAAAAATTAACTCAAACAAAATTGATTCCTACCTGGTCAATAGGTATTCTTCCTAGGAGAGCCACATTATGCTCTTTAGCCAGACTCTCTGCTACATTGCCAGAAAACAGCTCCGTCATTTCCTGTAAAAACAGATGTAATAAATGTGAAAAGGCATGTAATATATGTGAATAAATCTGTAATGGCATACAATAAATGTGAAAATGAATATATGATAAATGTGAAAAAACGGATGTATAAATGTGAAAAGGGATATAATGAAATGTGTAAAGGCATGTAATAAAATGTCACAAGGGATATAATCAATGTGAAAAGGGATGTCAAAAAGGGATATAATAAATCTGTAAAGGGATATAATCAATGTGAAAAGGGATGTTAAAAAGGAATATAATAAATCTGAAAAGAGTTATAATAAATGTGAAAGGAATATAATATATGTAACATGAGATATCATAAATGTGAAAAGGAATATAATATATGTACCAAGAGATATAATAAATGTGAAAGGAATATAATAAATGTAACACGAGATATAATAAATGTGAAAGGAATATAATATATGTAACAAGATATATAATAAATGTGAAAGGAATATAATATATGTACCAAGAGATATAATAAATGTGAAAGGAATATAATAAATGTAACACGAGATATAATAAATGTGAAAGGAATATAATATATGTAACAAGATATATAATAAATGTGAAAGGAATATAATATATGTACCAAGAGAGATAATAAATGTGAAAGGAATATAATAAATGTAACACGAGATATAATAAATGTGAAAGGAATATGTAACAAGAGATATAATAAATGTGAAAAGGAATATAATGTAACAAGGGATATAATACAACGTTGAAGATAAAGATAAACTGCTTAAAACTAATGATCTACTAACAAAATTAAAATGATAGTCAATAGAGCACTGGCTTTTAGACAGTAGCTTTTTTTTATCAAGTTGCTCTGTAGAATTTGTTGCTAGTAGACAGTTCAAGCCACTGAAGAAACAGCTGTATTAATATCAAATAAATATTCATCATGTAAAGAGAAAAGTCAAGATATCCCCGGATGCAATTTTGTTGAGGCACTGGAGTCATTATTGAGATATAACATTTGCAGTATCAATAGCTATTTTGGCTGATGATAAAAGTGATACTAGACTTATTGAAATAAATAACTCCATGGTCTAACTTGTAGGCTCGTCACTTCAATAATAAAAGGCAATAGTCAAAGTGTGTACACCTGTTAAAGGGGTATGATGACAAAAATGTCTCATGTTTAAGGAAATTCCCACCACCTAATTGGGTACACCTGTTAAAAAACACTACAGGCGGACACTACTATATTATATAAACTCTTTTTTTTGTTGCCATGTGAGTTATTTCAACCAAATCACAAATGTACCCTCCACCCTACCCCATGAACCCTGTACCTTTGCCACTGCTCAATCAGATGTGAGCACCACGCGCACAAAAGTCTATTACCTGGCAGCAAGGACAGACAAATCCACTCATATTCTCCACCAGACCCACGACGGACAGTCCCATCTTGCGGCAGAAGCTCAGCTCCTTGCGTATTGTATCCATGGCAACCTTCTGAGGCGTGGTGACGATGACTGCACCATCTGGCCGGGTGTTCTTGAGGGCCTTCAAGACAGTCAGGTGTTCATCACTGGTGCCCGGTGGAGTGTCTGTGGGGAAAATTGGACGTTTGATAAAGTATTCTGAATAAAAATAATAATTAGCACATTTTAACAATTTACTAAGCTTGGAATTAATTCAATAAAGGGAAAGTTAACATTTCATTGCCCCAAATGTAAAGGAACAATATGTAATTCATCAAAATACCAAACAACTGTCTCTGAAGATTTATAATACATACCCATATTGACAATATCACCTTCTGACACCAATTTCCTTGAAAATACACTATTATTAATGTTTACTTCAAGTCTCCAATAAGCATATATATAGAAATTTCACTACTCAAAGAAAAGAAATGCACTTTCCCAGATAAATAATGTATGCCTTGCATGCATAATGCTAGTAGATTGATATTAAAAATATAATATTGATAGTAAAAATTCAATATTTACCAATCACAAGATAGTCAAGTTTTCCCCAAAGCGTGTTCTTCAAGAACTGTTTGATGAGTTGTGTCTTTCTGGGACCCCTCCACACCACAGCACTGTCAGCCTGATCCAATAGGAATGCCACTGACATCACCTTCACTCCATAATGACCAGACCTGTCATACAAATAAAACAATCACATTAATTAATTAATTTCCAATAATAATAATAACATTTAAAATAAAAGTACAAGAACATGAAAATTGGGAACTATGAAATTGATAATTAATCAATAAACCCAGAACTTTGTAAATAAAATGATCAAGAAATGGTCAATAATTACATTCACCCATTTACACCACAAAAAAATTCAAATGTGAATTAGATCAATATGCTTCAGAAATTTGGAAGAAATAATACAGATTTAGTATAAAAACACAATTTCTTTATAAATCCATTATTTAAAGAACACACAGGAATGTAAAATATAATGTTCTTACTGTGCAGGCTTCCAGCCCCACTGGGTGTTGATGATTTGTGTGTTGGTGACGGACATCAGCTGGGGAATGCTCGGACCACAAATGTCCACATCCAGGATGCCCACCTGTTGTCAAGAACAAACAAATCTTTAAAAACAAAATTAAAGGTGATGCAATGACAGCATATTATTACTAATTTGTTAGTATTGCACAATTAATGGACGAACACCAAATTGCCTTTGCTGCCATTTTGTTTTACTGTTTTTATTTTTGTTGGATAATTTATGTTTGAAATTGTTACAAAAAATACTTCCTTTCCCTAAAACCATTTTACACTGGGGCAATTAAAACATAATTCATTTTCTTCATATTAGAATTTCTCCTGAGGACTTGAATAGAAAATCAATTCTTCAAACATCATTGTTTGAGGCGGTCTTGTTCACGTAGCATGGTTCTTAACCCGTTTCCTGTAGCGAGTTTCTGAAATCAACTTAGACTTTGTACACAACCCACCCGGAAGTCTATAGAGACAGCTTGTTCAATAATAGGTATTACCATCATTAGCAAAAGTTTAAGACCACCTGGGAATTTGTGGGTATTACAATAATTTGGACTGCATTCTTTTGTCTTATTGAATGATTACACAACATGTTTACTACAGTGGTCAGTAGCAAAAGAGTAATGGTCAGCGATAAAATTAATATTTTTATTTCAGGGGCTTCATTTTCGGGGGCTCCATTTGCAGGGGCTACTTTTCCGATTTTCGGGGGCTACAAATTTCCAGGCTCTTTTTTGAATTTCAGGGGCTAATAATAAGCTATAATGCTGTAAGTGATCATTTATAAACATTTGATAACAATCCAAACAGAAAAATCCCACAAAAAAATCTCGAAAATCCAAAAAAATAAAAAATAAAATTCGGGGGCGAATTTTTTGTTCCGGGGGCAAATTTGGGAATTTCGGGGGCGAATTCGACCCGCCGCCCCCATGTATTTTTTTGCTGGTAATGGTATTAGCCCAGCAGTTCAAGTGTGATACAAAGGTAAATGCGTTAAAAATAAAAGTATGTCTGAAAAATAAATATGTTTAAAGGGGTAGTACAGTTTTGGTAAGGCTGAATTTTAGTAACCAAACCTGGACAGTAACATTATAAACTAATAGTTATAACTCCACCATGCTCGAAAGGTATACAAAATTACAAACGACTAAGTAAAAAGCCCATTATCATTCAAAAAGAGCCATTAAAACACAAGAGGGCGCTCTCTAAAAAGGCATTAGTTTTAACCATTTTTCATACAAAATTATGCATGTGATGTTTTATTGAAATCATGATTAATTAGAGAGATCATCAACAACTATTTAAAAAACGCTTTTGAACATTTTAAAAAAAGTATGCATTTTTACATTTTTTTGAAAAATTCATCTAATTATTTGGGCCCCAAATAATTATAAGATCAGATATATTTATTGATATTTCAGCCGTTTCTGGACCGATTTTGACCAAATAAAGTTTATTCTACCATTAAAATTGCATGTTCTCTCAAATTCGACACTCAGTTTTTCATTACCTCACAAAAAAATTGTGATGTGCAGCGCCCTCTCTACCAAAACTAAACTACCTCTTTAACTTTGTTGTTTTTTATTTATTGCATTTTTGAAGGGTGGTCTTAAACTTTTGATAATGATGGTTAGTATGGTTGGCTTGTTTTTATCTATAGATAACATATCCATTACTCTTCACACAATATCTAATTAAAACAACTTCTTATTTCATTCGGATTCCAACAACAATGAAGAAATCATACCTTTTTGCCCTCCTTTGCAAGAGCCAGTGCCAGAGATGTTGCAACAGTAGATTTTCCAACTCCTTTTGTAACATAAAGAGAAAAGGAAAATGGAATGTTAAAATATTTGACATTATACTTGTACTAATGTAAAGCATATATTTGCTCAATTTGTATATTGATTACCATTCACACTAAATATATAAACAATTTAGAGACATCTATCATTTTTCTTGTTACATTTACTTCTACTTCCTAGTTGAATTACAATATATAATAAATAAAGTTAAATAAGTTTTATTTTTAATTGTTTCAACCGCTGATTCAAAATCCAAGTTAAAATTAAATTCTTTACCACACAAAAACCACAGTGACAGATAACTTTTATAGTCTTGAGTTCAGGCAAAATAAATTTGGTATGCCTAAGTACTTGATTGAACCAACATCCTCACAATAGACCAGTTCGTAGATAGCATTGGGGCCCGGATATGGGTCGTTTGACCCCTTGACCATTGAATTTACAATCATGGGTAGGATATAAAGCTTTTACTCTGTGCAGTCATGTTCAGAGTGGCAGATGGTTGTCATGGGATATCCTTTGTTACTTTCATGAGAACAATTGATCAACCTACGCAACAAGGAATTTCCAATCGATGTACTCAAGAATAATAAGTAAAGAACCTTATCCAGTCCTTTCAATTCGATGAATGCCGCATTGGGTCGATTGACCTTTGTATTGCGCATGCGCAGATTGTAACTACGAACTGGCTTATTGAGGTGGACACTTAAAGGTATGGTGACAAGAAAACTGCCTCAAAATTGGGTTTTACTGTATCTAAGGTAGATTTTCATGAAGATTACTAATACAAACATATTTTCCTCGTGGGAAAACCCGGTAAAATAAAAAAATCAACTTGTAAATTCTCTTTCGGAACCCCCGTAAAAAAACTGAGTCCCGGGCGAACAAAAAATGACGTCATCTTTGTGACGTCACCGGCAGGCAATCGCAGTTTAGCTCGGTCATAGACGTACACGCTGAGTACAATACTCACGTTGACACAGAGATATTATTTCCATTTGTTTCAATATTTGCAAACATTTGTTCAGGTTTATATCATGGGACGATATACACTCAGATGTGTAGCTGCATCCTGCTACAATTCATTTCTTAGCAATTCTTAAGCATTTTCAGTAAAACCTCAATTTACAAGCAAAAACGAGTTTGTTTTACAAGCAAGTCATAGGCTCTGCATGTAAACAATGCACATTCCTCCGCGTTGCGGTCTGCAAGTGATGTCATGAATCGGGTGACACGTGCGCACATTTCCGCTCTGCTATAAATGACTTTTTTTAGGAGCATGGAACGCCGATGCGTAATAAAGCAAAAAAGTTGCATGAAATTTACCTTTTTTTCCCAACTTAAGGATTTCTTTGGAAAAAAGAGTGTGGTATATCAATAAAGGCACATATTTAAAGCTATAAACCTGAATCAAAGCCGGGATTGCACCCCTCCTTTAAAATATCTGAGCCACCATACTTCAATAAGGAACCAAAATTATATGAAAATGAAAGTACCTCCTTTTCCTGACACAACCAGCAGCTTGTGTTTGATGGCTCCCATCCGTACATCTATAGATTCCTGGTCTGGATCTACTCTACCTGCCAGACAAAAAGATGGCATCAGATTACATAAACTTATATTTCACAATCAAGAAATAAAACTTTAAGAAAATTCATTGTCCCAGAAGAAATTCAAAGAAAATATGAATTTGTATTTGTCATTCTTTTATCTTAGCAAGAAGCAACTAAAAATGTATTTTTTTTCTTTAAAAGAAGATAGTCTGCCCCCGTAATTGAAAACATGTATTGTCCTCTTATTGTCATGGTATTTTGGTCCGGGCCTTCTTCTTTCGATACGAAGGTTGTGAGTTTCATTCCTGACCGCGTTGTTTGTCCTTCAGCCAGGCACTTTATCTACATTTTCCTGCTCTCAACCCAGGTGTAGGAAATTCTTGAGTGCCCCATCATGGCAGCTCAACTAAATCTGATATAAATTTAATGGTCCCGGCACTTTGAGACTATGGTGATAAGTGGATATAAAAATCAACATTTATTATTATATTATTATTATTAGGATAAAGTTATCAGACCTTCTACATGGCACTGAACCAACAATATTGAGAAGTGAAGTTAGAAATGTAAGTTATACCTTGCTGTTGGCATAGTGCCTGCCCAGGACAGCCCTCACAAACTGAAGCTTTCCCAGCCAGTGACTAACGGAATATAGGAACAAAAAAGACAATTACTGTTATTAATCACTTGAATTCAATCAAATTTAAATGCAATTCCAATATTCTTATAATGATGAAACAAGTCATAATTCATATAAAGTAATAAAAGTATAATAATACAAATAAATAAGATAATCTATCATATCATACCATATCAAAATAAGCTCTAAAACATTATGTTATGTTAATGTTAGTCTTTGCCATATTTACAGGTAAATGGTCCTGGCTGTAGGACCGTTTATGCTAAGTGTACTACTATGTACACTTTGCTCACTGATGTGATTATTTGTCACTGATCAATATAAACTATGACAGCTCTACCTACACTTTCTGATGGACATCCGACTAGTTCTTCTGCCTCTGGTTGTCTTGAAGTCTGAGCATTCAATCCTTCCATTTCACTTTCTGGCCTTCAACTTCTTCAAGCCTCTGTAATTTATTTCATTTCATTCCCTTCTAGGATCTTCTAGTCCTTGACAGATGTAAGCTCTGTGAAAAAAATATATAAGAGGGAAATACATTTCCTTAATGAATGGTTATGAAATTCATCCCTCCTAATACGACTCTCACTTCCTAATTTTCTTTATACATGTAGTTGAGTCTTAAAATTAGAAAGGGCCAAAAGTATATTAAGAAAGTACAGTAAATGTAAAGAGAGGCCCTGAAAATGGTAGATTTATCAGTCTAGTATTTTGCATAATTAACAACAATAATCAGTGCACATTTGCTCTCCCTTTTTGTGATTGGATGCTCCTACATATTGGACTCTCTACATTTGTCTTTTAACTAGCACAAACAAATAACTTTATAATAATTTTGGTTGAAGTGGTAAAAAGGTGACTCTTAGGTTTTAAATTGTTTTTTCACTTCGCTCTCTTACTCTTACGTCTTAGCAAGAGTATTTTCGGTACTTCCCGCTATGCATTGACAATGCATGGGTGCCGGTACTCGGAAGGAACGTCACCCGTGCATTAAGTATGCACTGTTTGCTCCAATGATATTGCGTGTAAATGGTAATACTAGTATTGACCTATTTACATCGTAGATGTGGTAAAATCAGACAAACAACTTGAAGGCCATGAATTCTTTCTTCTTCTTTTTTTGTAAATACATGCAAATGATGCAAGGAGATACCTACCTAGATCGACAAATCTTTCGTTTTCATGACCTCTTTTACATTTACTGCAGTCTTTTACTGTCGGCCCTTTCTAATAATAGACGCTACAATTGCCGCATTCCTTGTGGGGCAATACCCGCGTAGCTAGAAGATATAGTTATAAACTAGTTGCAGACAGACCGGCGAACGGGTGAAAAAACGAAGTTTTAAGACATATCCCAGTCTTAATATAACAAAGTTTTGGACACATATATTATATCGACCCTCATGAAGAAATAAACTCATCAATTCTATGCTATGGTCTCTAAATTCATGTCTGAATTAACTCTCAGCTCAAGACAGTTCAAAGGTGTACGTGTATTTCCCGCAAAATTTGGCTCGTTTTCTCATTGAATCGTGGCGTACACACGCAGTGAACAAAGATTTTAAAAATTGCGCAGCAGACGGAAGAAAGCTCTGGCAAATAGCTGGAAATATCAACTCATAATAAGACTAACTCATAACTCATCTCACTGCACACTGAAACACTGTCAACACACACCCCTGCAAGTCAAGGGGCTTTAAATTAGGCCTACTTTAAATACTGCGTAAGCCGTTAAAGCGGTCACAGCAGCAACATTCAACAATCACTCAAGTAAACTCCAGTCAACATCGTTATCAAATTATAAATATAAGCTTTATTTTAAAAATCTGTTAATTAATGGCTCACTAAATGACTAATGAGTCGTACATAACATGAATTGTTATCAAATATTGTATAAATCAAGCAAATTAATTGTACCCGGCCGTCAATGTGAAAACTTCTCTATCTAGATCTAATTAAAACAATTAAAAATTCTGGTAAAAGCCATACAAACGTCAATTTAAACGAATGGGGCAGTGTTAGAAATAGAATTACGAGTTTTTTTTTTTTTTATCTAGCTCTGCTCTGCCTCTGGTTACTTAGTCAGACCAAAATATATGTATCAATTGTAAACAGAGTTTTGAAACAGTAATAATCGTTGACTTACAATTAGATACATTCAACATAAGTTGACATAATCGTAAAATAGGTCCCCGTTTTCTGAGCCAAATCTCTTGCGCAGAATTTAAATAGCAGAATCAATCAATCATCCAGTATGGTACGCTGTCCTCTTAAACAAAATAATTTCGTAAAATGCCCCTCCTTTTTTCAAGTTTATTTTCAAAAGCTGTAAAAATGTTATCCAAATTATAAATTCAAAAATACTGTTTCTCAATGACTCATAATTTACTTTTAATCTCATCAAAGTGTTGCTAAAATAGCTAAAGGTACTTTAAATACAAATTATGTTAAAAAGTTGATGGCTTACCATAGACACCTGTCAGTCAAGATTTCAAGATCACGTGTACGCGCCACCGATCTAAACCTCGATGGTACGCGCTTTAATTTTAGCTTTCGTGTGCAGCATGTGCACTGCATTCATGTGTAGTTTGTACTTGTACTTGCATGAATTCGGTTTGTACGCTTTGGGGATTTTGTCGGGAGGGTGCCAAAACACTGTCCAAAATTCGGGTTTATTTATCAAATCACAGTATCATTTTAGCACTTGATGATTACTGAAATCCAGTTTCTCTTTTAGATAGGGTGGGTAGTAAAATTGTTTCATGAATTTATAGAATGATGAGCATTTGTGAAGATGACATAAAAGTACGGACAGATTTTTATGATCTGGGTGAATACTAAGTTTTCAAACTGAGATGCTCCTTCACCAAGTTCCTGAAGCAATGGGGGTATATAGCATATGAATTGTCACCAAAATGTTAGGCTTTCTTAAAATGCCACTGATGATGTTACTAAGGCGAATAATATGTTGGCTCAGTCCAACATGTGATTACAATTTCTGAACTGAAGTGGCTAATTAAATTAAAGAAGTGCAAGCAAATCTTGCCTAGTATAATCTGCGGTGCAAGCTAGGGTAGCTTAATTTAGCTCAAAAGCAAATACCAAAAGTAGTAGTATAGTATAGGCATGCCTGAAAAATTATTTTACTACATCGCACTACACAATAATAAATAAACACTCAAATCGAAATTGACAAACATAGCGCGTGCACTGCACGTCACATACAAAAGGGAGATTGTTTTTTGTGTTCATAAAAAGGGCAGTCTGATACACATGCTCATAGAGTAGCAGTAGAAATCTGTGCTTTCGATTGTGACACAGTCATTTTTATTGTCACCATGACAGACTTTGATATGCAGCAACAATTCCCCCATGACGAAAACACCCCGTTTAAACAGTACCCCAGAAGAAGCCCTGCAAGTGGGGTCGATCACCCCCAGTTTTTGGCAAGGCTTATCAGCTTCTGTGGTTAATCTCTGCCACTAGAGAGTGTCTTATCAGGCAATGTCAACAATAGATTGTCACTGACTGCATGGGGAAGCATGATACATAGTCTTACAACTAGGCCTCAAATGTACATATCGTAAAGTTCTGCAGGTGACCAACTATGCTGTACTGTTTGATCGTTGTACCCTGTCAATGCCTTGTTCCACTTTAGCCTCAATCTCTCTCTCTCACTCTCTCTCTTGTTTTAGTCTCCAGTGTGTTTGAATTCACTATAATTGGGGCACGTAACATGCTCCAACCCAAACAACTTCTGTAACGTAATTTCCAACATTATGTGCCCCCAAATCAGTCTGACCACGCTACACGAAAACAAGGATCTCTCTTATCTTTGCTCTTTTACAAAATATAGAGTGAGTTTGTTTGTTTGTTTGTTTGTTTTATTTATTTAAACACGGCAATAAAAACTCGCTATCAGCCGTCAGGCTGTTTTTCAGCAAGTCCGTATATATACATACAAAATACAGAAAACAAATTAAACAAAATACAATTTTTTACATAAATACAGAATTAAACTTACATTAAGATACAATAAAGAAGCTTATTTAAAAAACAAAACAAAATTGCAGTACAATTAAATAATCATAAAAGTCTGAAAGATCCCAAAAGTCGTGATAAATTACTGTTTGATGGGAAATATGATTACTATTTAAACAAAATGGTTACAGTTCAAGGGGGAAAGAAATATATTTTACAAACAAACATAATCTGACATAATCTGGTTTGAAGTCTAACATTTTGTGGAAGGTTATTGAATAATTTCGATGCTAAATAAATCGTACTATTTTTACGAAAGTTTGTTTGGGGCTTTGGAAGTTGGATTGTACGTTGAGTGTTTCTAAGTCCATAATTAGATACCTTATAGTTAATTTCAAATGAAAGAGTGTCGGGCAATAAATCATTTAGGAGCTTAAAAAGAAGAATAACAAGGTCTTTCTTTACTTTAGCGCATAAGCGTTCAACTTGTAACATTTGGAACAACCTCTCTGTACTAAAGCGATAATCTACTATTCTCAGGGTTCTATTTTGAAGGGTGTGAAGTCTTTTTATTTGGGTGCGGGGGGGGGGGGGGGCTGACCACACAAATGGGGCGCATCTCATCTCGCACCCCATATCACACCAAAATGAGTATAAATAATTGTTATTGTATGCTTATGTAATTTGAAGCCAAACAAAAATGTGTATGTGGGGGAGGGGGGGGGGGGGGGAGGGGCTGCAGCCCTAACCCCCGCCCCCTCCCCCGGTTCCGCGGCCTCTGTATTATGTGCTTTCTAAAACAGTTTGTAAAATGTACCCTCTCTGATTAGTGTTGAATTGTCATTAATATACAGATTATTTCAGTTGCCAAAATATCAACGAGCCTGAAAATATTCTCCAAACAGGTCAAATAACGCCACAAATAGACCATCGCCCCATCGCCCCAAAACTCACTTTTAAATTTAATCGCAGAATGGACCAACTTGCTATGCCGGAGACCCACAAACTGCTTGGTAAATTCAGAGAGGTGGACGGACTAGCAACCACATCTCTGGTTAATTATAACGACTGTGTATATACTTATCTGCCTTATTTCTTCTTATTTCTCTTTCATTCATCCTTCATTTCCTATACGTTACCCCTTTATGTAATTTATACTGCTTCAGTGCTCCCTTTTCTTCGCTGGGAATACTTCTCTGACAGATTAGTCCAGTTGATAACATATCTAATGAGCCTGAAAGTATAGACTAATAACTTCCCATGATGCTCTAATTAGTGGGGTTGATCACCCCACATTCTCAATTTTAAACGTAGAATGAGCTATTTGCTATGTGTCCTAGTCTATGCCGGAGACCCAAAATCTGCTTCGTTAATAATAACAAGGGTGTTCTAAAGTACACCTATCTGCCATGTCTCTTGTTATCTCTCTAGCAAACATCACCACTGGACACAGTTAACATCGTTTGTTTGTTTGCTCTTAAAGTTTACTCTGGGAATAATGTCAAACTTATAATGCTGAAGAAAAAAACATTCTTTTTTAATTATCTGTTAAAAATCTGTTCTGTTCTTTTCTTCTTTTTACTTGGTACCTTGAACGCACATTGATTTAAAATTCTAATAATTTGATTGTAGGCCTACCAGTAAAATATTATGGAGGATACAAATTCCAACAAAATCATTTTAAAGGGATAGTTGAGTATTGGTCAAACTGAACTTTAATTAGTAACCAAAACCTGCACCATTACGGTACAAAGTAATATTTATAACTTCACCATGCAAGAAAAGTATACACAATTACAAACGACTAAGTAAAACCCCTGTTATCATTCAAAAAAGAGCCGTTACAACTCAAGAGGGCGCTATTTAAAACAAATCATTGGTTTTAGCCTTTTTTCATTCAAAATTGTGCATTTGATAATCGTTAAAATGATGATTCAATAGAGCTATCATTAACGACTTTTTAAAAACCTATTCTGATTTTTTTTCAAAGTAGGCTTCGAGCATTTTTTGTCTAAATATCGCCCGGTGATTGCCAGTGAAGAACATTTTGAAAACAAATATATGTATCTGATTAGTGTTGAATTGTCATTAATATACAGATTATTTCAGTTGCCAAAATATCAACGAGCCTGAAAATATTCTCCAAACAGGTCCAATAACGCCACAAATAGACCATCGCCCCATCGCCCCAAAACTCACTGTTAAATTTAATCGCAGAATGGACCAACTTGCTATGCCGGAGACCCACAAACTGCTTGGTAAATTCAGAGAGGTGAACGGACTAGCTACCACATCTCTGGTTAATTATAACGACTGTGTATATACTTATCTACCTTATTTCTTCTTATCTCTCTTTCATTCATCCTTCATTTCCTATACGTTACCCCTTTATGTAATTTATACTACTTGACCTATTTGTAAACTACGTGCCATCGTTTTGTAAACTACGTGACCTCCTTTTTATACACTACTTGACCTCGTTTTGTAAACTACGTGACCTCGTTTTGTAAACTACGTGACCTCGTTTTGTAAACTACGTGACCTCCTTTTTATACAGTACCTGACCTCGTTTTGTAAACAACGTGACCTCCTTTTTATACACTACTTGACCTCGGTTTGTAAACTACGTGACAACGTTACTAGATCCCATCAAGCCAAAGCTAGTTTGGCGTTCCCAGGATCAATGTGGGAGGGGGGGGGGGGGGGGGGTGGGCTAATAGCTAGGCTACCACCTTTAGTGAACAACTTGACCTTCTTTTCAATACACCTTGATCTTCACCTCCTTTTGTAAAACTAGTTTACCTTCTTTAGTAAACTAGTTGCCTTCCGTTTGTAAACTACTTGACCTCCTTTCGTGAAACACTTGACATCATTTTTATACACTACTTGACCTCGTTTTGAAAACTACGTGACCTCGTTTTGTAAACTACGTGATCTCCTTTTTATACACTACTTGACCTCGTTTTGTAAACTACGTGACCTCCTTTTTATACACTACTTGACCTCGTTTTGAAAACTACGTGACCTCGTTTTGTAAACTACGTGATCTCCTTTTTATACACTACTTGACCTCGTTTTGTAAACTACGTGACCTCGTTTTGTAAACTACGTGACCTAGTTTTGTAAACTACGTGACCTCCTTTTTATACACTACTTGACCTCGTTTTGTAAACTACGTGACCTCGTTTTGTAAACTACGTGACCTCTTTTTGTAAACTATTTGACCTCCTTTTGTAAACAAGTTGACCTCCTTTCATTAACCACTTTACCTCCTTTTTATACACTACTTGACCTATTTGTAAACTACGTGCCATCGTTTTGTAAACTACGTGACCTCCTTTTTATACACTACTTGACCTCGTTTTGTAAACTACGTGACCTCGTTTTGTAAACTACGTGACCTCCTTTTTATACACTACTTGACCTCGTTTTGTAAACTACGTGACCTCCTTTTTATACACTACTTGACCTCGTTTTGTAAACTACGTGACCTCGTTTTGTAAACTACGTGACCTCCTTTTTATACACTACTTGACCTCGTTTTGTAAACTACGTGACCTCGTTTTGTAAACTACGTGACCTCCTTTTTATACACTACTTGACCTCGTTTTGTAAACTACGTGACCTCGTTTTGTAAACTACGTGACCTCCTTTTTATACACTACTTGACCTCGGTTTGTAAACTACGTGACAACGTTACTAGATCCCATCAAGCCAAAGCTAGTTTGGCGTTCCAAGGATCAATGTGGGAGGGGGGGGGGGGGGGGGGGGTGGGCTAATAGCTAGGCCCTCTATCTAATTATTATCTCATTTGATCCACCACTTTCATATTTGGCACACATTCCTAGCAGGTCAAGCTCTACGTGCAATTTGCAATCATCAACATTTCTTTCGGTAATTACCATGCCTTTAAATCCAACATTGTAGCTGTTTTCACATAATGGACTGATTTATGTAGGCAATTTATTTTTTAAAATAGCTATGCCAGATTACATATTCTATCTAGAACATAAGGCATGATATTTATGTGGTATTTGATGGGTTTTAAGGACACATTATGTCCGCAAAGTAATTGTGGAGATGACTTTCAGATGAGTATATTTTAGCAAACACATTTCAGTACGATAATGCGTATACGTGCAATTCTTCTAATGTTACCTTGTTAACCTGATCCAACGTAAGGTTTGTCATTTTTAAAATTATTATAGACATCATGAAAACCCCAATTGGCATATTTGTATCGAAACAAAATCATAAAATGTATCAAGATAATAATTCTTACTATTTTCATTGTTTTGCACCATTTTGTCTTTAAAAACAAAGAAAAAAATAATACTCATGGAAATCAATTTCAGTTAATGAAAACCTGACAATAATGATTTTGTTATGAAATTTGACTAAAAAAACGCAAACCTCACTTGTTTATACTAACATAAAAAACATGCTCTTCAGTTTACAGTTACCATGGCAACAGGAATCGGCCAATCCATAAAAATTGTATACCAAAATGTTAGCAATAATATTTTAGGAAAAGTCACCAAATTTGGCGAAAATCGAACAAGAACTGTATAAGCGGTGATGGAAAATAAGGTTGGGGGGGGGGGTCGTCATTCAGCCCCGACCCCCCCCCCCCCCCCCCCCCTCGCGCACCCCCCCCCCCCCCCCCCCCCCCCCCCTTTGGCTTGATAGGGTTAAACTCCCGTAAACTACTTGACTGTGTTATACTACTGACAACCCCTTTTTATGACTCAACATGACCTCATTTGAGGAAAATGTGTAACACAGACACTCCCCTAATATACTACAATCCATTGTGGATTGTACAAATATCAGAAGCGTTATGAACACTAGCCGAAGATATAGCAACAAGTAGAAACTACAGAGTCTGACATACATGGCGTTGTCTCCTGCCCTATCTGATACATGATATGCCTATCAATATGCACTAATACATACAAACCCAGTTGAACATACGACCGGTCTTTATCTTGTGCACACTTTGACAAGAGTCTTTATATCAAGACTAGCAAGGAGGGTATGGCTTTCAACTCCTGACTCTTATCAGCACTGTGGTTTTGCCCCAGACCAAGTCTGATCACTTGTGCAAACAAAAAACTGGGGGAGGACAGGGGATAATTTTAAACGGGGTGTTTTCGTAATGTTTTTTTTTAAAACAAAGATTTCCAATCTAATTAACCCAAGCACTATCCCTTATCCTTAACCTGAACCAACAGCCCCTACCCTGAATAATAAAACAAAAAACAATACAGAAGTTCTCTACTCTGATGTCAACGAGGGGCAAATAAGTTTGTACTGTACAACTTTAAAGGCCAAGTTGAGTTTTGGTAATTTCCAAAGTGCCCCCCCAACATCGATTGTAACGGATTTGGTTGATTTCAATTCCATATGAAAGATCATCGAAAAAAACATGGGAAATAATAATAATTTCCATTCAAATGCTCTAATTGTTGTGAAATTTGCTTTCAAAATATCATATAAAAGTGGTTGACGCCCGGGTATCACTTTTTAGAACCGCTAGTGCGAGGCACTAGCGTTCTATGTTCTCCTAATAAAAGACTGAAACCAAATATTTGTGTGCACGCTAATTGTGCTTAAAACTATACATATGATACGGTACTTACCAGCAATTTACTCTCCAATATGTGATCCAACTACCGGGTGGATTAAGATTATGATTTTTCCTTCCATTCCGCAAAAAATCAGTGATATATGCGCCTCATGGACCAGTCTCTCCGTGTGTTAGCGCGACTGTGAACGAAAGGCGAACGAATGCGAATGGGGCTTGCGAGTTGCGTCAACGGCAGTGTTGGAGTCATACTTCTATGGTTGCGATACATAATATACACGTACTACTGTATAGTATTACCGCACACAGTGACTGCACTACAGTCCCGTATAGTACCGCACACTGCACTATACAGTCCCGTATTAGGACCTACAACGCTAGTGCTTCGCGCCGAGTTAATTTGACACTTCGAGTTGTAACGGCTCTTTTTGAATGATAACAGGGGTTTTACTTTGTCGTTTGTAATTGTGTATACTTTTCGAGCATGGTGAAGTTATAACTATTAGTTTGTATCGTAATCGTGCAGGTTTTGGTTACTAAAGTTAAGTTTGACCAATACTCAACTATCCCTTTAAAGCCCACATCCAAGGCATAATAACAATAAAAAAACATAAGAGGGAAATCTGTGTAAAAAACTTAAATACATAAGGGGTGCCCCCAATCATTCGCATGCCCCCCCCCCCCCCCCAATCGGTCACTGACCACAGACTATAACAGTAACGTGGCCATCACCCTCAAAGGCAATTGTTGCTAGAGTGTATTTCATGTCACCTTTTCTTCAGTTCACGTAGGCCTATACCCAGCCAAATATTTACAATGTTGTCAAGTGAAATAAACAGTTGGACCTACATAGGTAGACCTATGTAGACCTATGTAGACCAAGGTAGACCTTGTGTCACACTACTACATGTATAATTTTAAAAATATTCCTAATAGCTCTCCCGCTATATTTAAATTTTCCTAACTCTAAATCTCCTCAGTATGCAAAGTTCTTGATATTAATTTTCAAGTTTGTTTCTCTTCAAATTATCCAAGTCGTATGTTTTCTCTCCATCTGTTTGTGTCCGTATGCTCCCCCCCCCCCCCCCCCCCCCCGGCCCCCATAGGCAGACATGGCGAGGGGAAGGACCTGATGTCAGCTCTGAATCTGCTATTTTTTAAAGTTCATTCCCTTGACAACGTGAGCCCTTCGCTTATTGGCCATGGCCAATTTACATTCACATGCAATATGGATCCATCATCACCAAAGGCATTATAATACGCACATACACATGCACACAAACATACATGGCTTGTTCAATCATCTGGCTACAGTATAGTGAATCATGAATGATCAAATACCGTAAATCTCTGTGTGTATAGTGCTGTTCGAACAATGACACGAGTCTAGGCTCCTGTTAAAGCATACAGCAGCAGCTCATGCAATTTTTTACTAACCACTATTTTGAATATGAGAAAATGTATATGTTGATGAATGCTACTTCGGACAGTCAGCTCTTGTCAGTGCCTAGACATGTGTCGTACGCATTCCAACAGCACTACAGGGTGACTAAAACAAAAAGGGGGATGCGTCTTGTACACAGAGATTTACGGTACATACACATAGCCATACACACAGATATCTACACGCAGCAGTACAAAACTCTCCTAGCAGAGAGGTGGGAAGAAGTCTTCCCACCTCTCTGCTCCTAGTTTAGTAACCGTACAGTGTTCTGACATCTCTGGCTTTACATGCTCATACCCGACAATAAATGATCAATTTAGAGGTCTTTTCTGAAAATAAATTTTATTTGTCAAACCATTTTACAGATGAAATATCCTTTCAATGGTCTTAAAATATTACACATGTTATATAGGTAAAAAACCTGTGTAATTGATTTCATCAAATATTTCTAGATAACAACCACATTGCTATGAGCAGCTATATACTGCTACAACATCTCATATAAATGAAAATATGAAAGAAAGAAGCTCAGTTAAATTTCATAATAAATCTTTAAAGGGATCTATTAACATTGTCCAAATCCACAAATCTTACTTCGAGCTATAGTCTCTCAAAACTTGTTGCCTTTGTATTACCAATAGAAGCATGGGAGAGTTAAATTTTGGTATAGTGGGCGCTGCACGAAATAATTTTGTTGTGAGGTAATGAAAAACTGAGTGTAAAATTTGAAAGAGCATACAATTTTAATGGCAGAATAAACTTTATTTGATCAAAATCGGTTCAGAAACGGCTGAAATATCAATAAATATATCTGATCGGAAATCTCGGGCCCAGATTTATTTGATGATTTAAACATTTTTTTAAATAATGCCTACACCTTTTCAAAAAATTTCAAGAGAGGTTTTTAAATAGTTGTTGATGATCTCTCTATCTAATCATTATTTCAACAAAACATCACATGCATAATTTTGTATTGAAAATAGTTGAAACCAATGCATTTTTAATGATCTCAGGTTTTTTAATTAGTCGTTTGTAATTTTCTATACCTTTCGATCATGGTGGAGTTATAACTATTAGTTTGTAGTGTTATTGTGCAGGTTTTGGTTACTAAAGCTCAGCCTTACCAAAACTGTACTACCCCTTTAAGAAGACATTTACAATTGAAGTGTTCTGATTTCTAATTATCCACTGGAAAGTTATAACTGCACATGTCAACAAAGTTACTAGATCCCTTTAATCAATGATTCAGATCATGAGTTAAATAATGACATTGAGAATAATTTTCTTCCTGCATCATAACTGTGATATTGGAGTGTTGGTCCATTGAAGATCCATGAATGATCCATGATGATCTCAAAATAGTTTGAATAATGTATAAATGCAGTCACAATGATGAAAAAATGTATCTAGGAAAAATGAAATATTCTTCATCTTACAATAATTTCATCTTCTTGTATGTTGCCAATGTTTTCAGATGATACAATAATTCATCCAAATGAATCACCCGATGGGGCTAGTGCCATTAGGTGATTCTATCGTTAGTTTGATTTCCATCATCGTGGTAATCAACTCGGTCACATTCTTATCAGTTTCTGACAGTTTTATCAACTACTGTCAACAATCCCAGCTGTGTTAACTGCCCCCCGAGGCCCAGAGCTATCACAGAGAGAGGGGCTAGTGATAAGAAAGTGTCAACAGTGATAAAAATCTACTCGATGCAGGCTTGAGACCTGAAATATCATACCACTTGTCGGCCCTGAGAAGCGGTTTTCTCTAAGCGATGGAATCACGTCATGACATAAAAAAAGAATCATGTGTAGTGTATCAATATCAGAATATGATCGGCAGTCAAAAAGGGATAACAAATATCTTGAACTAAATCATTTCCATCGCGTTGATAAGGGGGGAAATAAGTTTTCATCTATTGAATCCTCATCTAGATTACTGCCAGTGCATTCAATGATGATTTTGACCCGTTGCTACAAAACCCATAAGTCACCAGATGTAAACCTGAGATAATGAAGGAAATAGTTGACTGAGTCAATGCACTATCTATGGCAGTGCTGGATTTATGACATGTTTTGTAAAGGTTGTGTTATCGAAGTATAACAATCGCCATATCACCAGAAAGCTTAGATTTTGTAGAATACAGAAATGCAAAAATCAGAGATTTGTAGGCAACAGGTCATACACTGTATATCATACCGTAGTTCATTCTAATAAAAAAAATAAAAAGAAATTGACCCAGTGAGATCTTCAAATGTTTCCAAATTACCCCTAAAATCAGGAAGAAAGGGATCCTTAAAGATACTTTGCATAATAATTGTTTTCATTGAAAGAGTATACATAAGGGGAATCATCTGTGAAAATCTCTGCAAAACAAAGAGTCAAAATAGTACTCTGCTTTCTGCTGATTGTGACATCATTCATGAGCAGCCTGTCTTACATTTTGTACATTAATTTTTGCAAAAATTATTTTGTTCTTGTTTGAGAATTATAGGAGCTAGAACATGGATAGTATATGAACATTAATTATCTACATATTATATCATGAAAAAGGGAAACAGAGTATTTTTGTATTACTATAACAAATAGAAAATTAATCAGTCAGTAGAAATTGTGAAAAATATTTCAAATTAACAGCGCTCTCATTTCTTCACCAATTTCTTTCAAATGTTCAGCCTGATGAATCTGGTTTATGTCTTTATTATTAAAAAACATCAATGGCCATCGTGGACTTCCAAGTTTAATAAACCCACTCCAAGTATCTTTAGAGTTAATAGCTGTCCTCATCTTGAGTATTGCCAGCGTTAATTTACAGATAATATCATTTTCCATCTTCATGACTTGTTTAATCCAATCAAAAAGATTTGATTGGGGCATAACATGCATTTTCCATACACATTAGCCTAAGGACTTTCGGCACTTCCAATTATTTAATTTGGAAATTTATATAAAAAAGGAATTCATATCCACCTGAACTATTAAAGGAAACACGTCCATCATAAACCATGGTCGACTTATTAAGTCACAGTACTTATAGTATCAGACCTATTGATATGTTCATTCATGCACACAATAGAAAAGTATGAAATGAACTGCATATACATTTGACTGTTTACCAAACTTTTAAGAACGGTGGATTAAAGGGGACCACCAGGCAAAGAACAACACATAATTATATGTTTTGGTACCGTCTTGTGATATCAAATAGAAACCCAACATTTAGCAATTAATTACCACCACTTACGGGACCACTATTATTTCATGGTTCCATACGGGCCAAACATTTGCAAGTGCGCCAATGCTATTCCCGCGTACGTTGGAGACAATAGAATCCCGGACGATTCGTTCGCTCGGGACAAAGTAGTCTTCGTACATGCAGACCCATGAATGCATGCTTTAGAATGGTGATGCGTTTTCCAATTTTGTTGATGGAATGGACTACTAAAGATGTTACCTTTCATTTATAAGAATATTATTTTTGGGTGATGGTACCCTTAAGTTATTCATATAGACTTGTCAAAAGAACTGAGTCAAGTGGATTCGTGCAATTTAAAGGCAAATGCCAGTTATCCCCACACGCAAAAAATGAAATGTACACTCTTATTACCAACCATGTGAAAGAATATAATTTTACTAATATGGGATAATAAACATTTGGCCAGGAAACTGCCTACTAATGGATATTTTTGCAAAATTATAAAACTGATTTACAGTAAATTGATCGCCAACGCGCAATCATGCATACGCTACGTGCAAAAGTCCACGTGGTCCGCACATGGTTTCCAGTATGCGGCCATTGGATTTTTTCCGATATTTCTGCCTGTAACGATGCTTAGGTTCGGATTTTACCACACAAATTCTTTTTGAATACTTAATCAACAATATTGATCAATTATTGTGGCCAATATAAATGTTTTCTGTAACTTTCCCAAAACTGTTATTCATCTTTAACCCATCCTGTACGGGAACCAGGTGGACCCTGCACAAAAGTTTATGGATGTTTTAGAATCTCGTATGGAACGGGTTAATTTATGGCTCGGGCAGTTAAAAGTCATCTTCATCTTGAATATTGCCAGCGTATTCACAGATGATGTCATAGTCCATCTTGATGATCTCCTCTCTGTCTCTCAGGAGCTGGACGTCAGCCACGCAGCTCTTCTTGTCTCTCTTCAGAATCGCACCAAGCTGGAAAGATGCAAAATATACATAATTATTAAATGATTGCCTCAAAGACACAAGACACTGAAATTCCCACAAAGTTAAGTTGGTTGATTCACACTTCTTTAAAGGTTATTTCACAATATCAAATATGAGAAAAAAAACTCCCATTTTTAAAAATGTTATATATTGCAGCTCTTCTTGTCTGTCTTCACAAAAATCTGTCACACAAAATACACAAGATATCCATAGATATCAAATAAGCGATTGCCTCAAAGATACTGCAATTCAAACACAGTAGAGTACTTACTTGTTTAAAAGGAACAGCATACCATCGACATATAAATAATTATATTTCATATTTCTAGCACTTGCATGATTGCCCAGGGTGGTGTTTCACAAAGATCCTAAGTTAAAGGGTACCACCACCCAAATCTAATATTCTTATTATAGAAAGGTAACATCTTTAGTATTCCATTCCATCAAAAAGTTCACAAAAATAGGTTTTCAGAAAAAAATATATAATTGGAAAACGCATCACCATTCTAAAGCATGCGTTCATGCGGTCTGAATTGAGTAGACTACTGCGTGTGCGGCAAGCGAATCGCCCGGGATTATATTGCCTACCCACGTACGCGTGAATAGCACTGGCGCACTCGCAAACCAGGAACCAGGAAATAGTAGTGGTTCCGTAAGTGGTGGAAATTAATTGCTTTGTTTATGAATTACACAACCCTTTGTAAAATGTTGGGTATCTATTTGATATCACAAAACAGTACCAAAACATATAGTAATGTGTTGTTATTTGCCTGGTGGTCCCCATAAACAAAGCAATTAATTTCCACCACTTACGGAACCACTGCTATTTCCTGGTTCCATACGGGCCAAGCATTTGCGAGTGCGCCAATGCTTTCACGCGTACGTCAATAGATTCCCGGATGATTCATTCGCTCTGCACAGTGCGCTCTGGCTCTGCACGCATATAGTTTACGCAATTCAGACCGCATGAACGCATGGTTGAGAATGGTGATGCGTTTTCCAATTATATATTTTTTTCTGAAAACATATTTTTGTGAACTTTTTGAAGGAATGAAATACTAAAGATGGTACCTTTCTATAATAAGAATATTATTTTTGGGTGGTGGTACCCTTTAAGCTTATCCCTAAGATGGACTTCATAATTATGGAAAGCCTTCAGTTTCTTTGATTTTTTTTTAAGTCCCTTTACAAAGGCATAAAATATAGATTCAAATCATTAATGTTTTATAATTTCATGCTCTTGAAGTGACATTTATGAAAACTCGAAAATACTTTTTTTTTCTTCTTTTGAATATATTGTATCCCAAGGTTACAAATGGCTTTCCATGAAAGTTAGGTCCAACTTAGGGTTAAGTTAAACTTAGAATCTTTGTGAAACATCCCCCAGGACAAGTAAAAAATTGATGTTCGGCAATTAAAATGTCATATTTTAGTTTGGTTGCCCAATCAGGCAACTAACAATTTTGTTCAATTGAAGAATTATTTACTCTAATTCGATAGGAACTCACTGTACCAGGAAAGAGATCCATGAGAGAAGGGGATGGGATGGCAATTACCCCCTTGACCACCAGTACTACTGCATTGTATCATACTCACTTGGCCCTTGCGTTTTCCAGAGACCACCATGATGTACGCAGGATCAGTCTTTGGGATCAATGTCTCCACCATGGATTGATGAATATCTGCAACCAAAATCAAGCAATTTGAAAGTATTACAATGTGTATGATATACAGAGGCAAACAATATTGTATAGGTTACAATCACAATGTACAGTATGAAGTGATTTGGACATAAATTACATTTTCTATTTAGAATTGTTTATGTGGAAGCTCGGAAATAAACTCAAATCAATTCACACAAAAATTTAGACTAAGCAACTTGAATGCATGCAATTCAAAATATGCAATGGCATGTTCATTGGATCCTAATGAATACCAACATTAGAACTTGTGACAAATGTAATAAAAAGGTGTGGGGGGCACTCAATGGGATTGAGCTCCCCCCCCCCCCCCCCCCAACAAACAAACAAAATGCCCCAAAGAGCGGTAATATCCCTCAAAATTATAGAAGAGCAAGTATGAATTTCCACAACAAAACAAATTTCAGAGTGCTATTTTATGGCAGACATTATTGGATTGTAGTCCCGTAAAATAAAATATGAATATTTTCTCTGGTAAGAAGGATGGACGACCACATGGACAGACAATAAGCAAGCATGAACTATATGTAATAATCAAGACTGTGAATCTTACCTTCAAGAAACCTGCCCTCATCGGTCTGACAGGTACAAGTGTCTCTCGTTATCACATCCACTACTTTCACCTTCACGTTGTAGTACTTTCCCTTCTTGTACGACGCATCTATCAAACGAACCCTCAGATCGGGTCTTAGCCAATATGTTGCACTGCTGGAACTGCTGTTAAAATGGTAAATAGTAGAGATAAAGAGTTTAAGTTTAGAAGTTTCATTGAGGACTATATTGTAAATGTAATTTGTTTTATATCCCTCATGAGAATGTTCTAGCCATGTGATTGGTCGAAACGCCGTCACGTGTTCAAGTATAATTTATCCCATCAAATTCCAACCTCATATAGTACTTTTGTACAGTACCTTTTTTGTCGAGGACAACAAACTTTTTGGCCCTGCCTAGGGTGTTATAGTAAATTGCTGATACGCATGTAGTCTCATAGGGCACGTTGTTAACAACCTCTAAATTAGGAATCAGCGAACGTTTAAACCGACTTCTTTTGTTCCCATGACAACCCAGAACGCAGCATCAGCCAATGCGAACGCTTGTGGCCGCGCAAGTACGCGTGTGTGCGTTAGTGTGCAGAAATGTAGCGCGCCGTTACGCTGAATAGACAATGGTATAAGCGTATTAGCCTTTTAATCATAAATCGTGTTTATGTGCAGGATTGAAATGAAAATAAAAGACTCGATCAATTGCTCAATATTCCAAACTTTTGAGTCCTTTGTGTTAGTTATAGGTCGCTTGTGATCAAAATAATATGAGGGATATAAACCAAATAACCAAATCTCCTTACTCGGGTGATGGATGCAAAACTATACGTTGCCTCGGTGATCTGCGAAGGTAACTATCATGCCTCGGCTACGCCTCGGCATGACAGTACCTTCGCAGATCACCTCGGCACGTATAGTTTTGCCATCACCCTCCCAGTCGATGGTTATTTGCTTAATATGATATGAGGAATCTCTAAAACAAAGCCTTAATTACCCAGTAGATATAGCATTACCAGAGCTGTTGTTTAAATAAGATATATGGATAAAGTACATGTTCACTTCTCAATGTGCAAATTGCGGAAAACAATATTATTCATTAAAGAGTGTGAAAAGCAAAGGCAGATTTAAACAAAACAACAAATGTTTTTAATTTTAAAGTGAAGTATATAGAGTTTTCCATTGTGGGACAACAAGTTTTATAATTGATATTACTAATATCAACTAAACATAGTTCATATAAATTGAACACAACAACAATTGAAGTCAAAGTATGGCTTTATAATGAGTATTGTACCTTTCTCTGTCATCAGCCCCCTGGTTCTTTGATGGCTTGTGCTCACTTCGCTCTTCTCTCCTCTTCTCTTTATGACCATCATAATCACCATCCTCCTTTCCTGGACGGCGATCCCCATCATCCCTCCTCCATTTCTCATGATATCCATCATCTCTGTCTCTATGCTTGTCCTTTTTGGAATGCTTATGGCTGTCTCTTTGCCTCTCACCATTTGTATCTCGCTCTCTTCTATCTTCACTAGTTTCCTTATGCGAGTGTCTGTGTGATTTTTCTCCTTTCCTCTCGTCATCGCTTGTTTCCTTACGCGAATGTCTGTGGGATTTTTCATCTCTTCTCCTTTCTCCACTCTCTTCATTCCGCGAATTTCTATGGGATTTCTCATCTTTTCTATCAGAACGTGAATGTTTGTCATCCGTCCTGCTAGTCCTTTCATCATTGTCTCTGTGTGAACTCTTTACTCTTCCTTCAGAATCACTCCTCGAGTCCCTCGTCTTGTCTTCCTCCCTTTTCTTGAATTCCTCATGGCCCCTGCTGAACTTTCCTGGATGGTGAAGGGGTTGAAGAGAAAACATTAGCTCTATGCCTACATTGGATCTTGCTAACTAGCCTGCAAGTTTTATAGTCTACAATATCTGAGCCTGATTATATACAAATGGACTGGTAATGTTTGTATGCAAGAAAAATAGACAATGTGAAATATTCAAAGCAAACATATTAGGCAGAACTAATGGGATCTAGACAAACTGCTATGTAATTATTTAAGTAATTAACTTTGCCAAAATTCAACCAAAATCACTTAGAGCTTTCACACTTCTCTTATACTTTGTTGTTTGGCTAATGGTATTACAGAGAAATGAAATATGAAATATTTAAGATAGAATTGTAAAGCATCTATAGACTCTTTTGACCGTAGTCAATATTATTAGAATTTGAATACTAAATCCTCCATAGTATTCAAATTTGGATACTACACGCAAATAATCAAGATAAAATCAGACATTGATTCGCCCTTTTTTTTCACTAGGTAAAACATTATTCCTTTTCATTGAAAATCTCACATATCATTCTTAAGAATCTTGCAATGATATTGGTACATGATTGAAGTCTCAAATATCACTTTTGGGAGCTGTTATACACAGTGTCTTTTTTACTAATGCTAACAATTAAACTTCAAACATTCATTTGAAGTTGGAAGTTTGTTGACAAAAACACTGGTAAAATGCAATAATTACTAGGTAATCATAATGATGATAATAATCATTATGTAAAGCGAGCTATACATTAAACACATGTCACCTCAGACTTAAACTAATGAGAATTGAAAGGATAATAATCACAGACAATCAGAGAGTGTGTAGAGTCATCACTGGTGACAAGTGTTCAGTATAAATCGAATAAAGTATGCAGTTATTCACATTTTGTATATTATTGACAAAATATAACAAGATAGATATTAATACAGTATGTCATTTTACATTGCAGCAGATTACATTTAAAAATATTACATTCACATATATAATTTGAAAGCTATTTCAAAACCATTTTGTATGCATTAACAATTCGTATCCAATGTTTTGGCAGAGTCTAATATATGAAATCAACATATTTTGGGTACAGTTAAACCTGTGTACAAAGACCACCAAAGGTAGGCACAGGTGGTCTCTCTGGACAATCTCATTATTCATCATGTAAACTGATTCTGAGGGAATTATGAAAGTGGTTTTATATACAGATGGTCGCTAGAGCAGGTTTAACTTAAGTTGTAAAGTAAACAAATGAATTTACCTAGATCCTTGGAGTATTTCTTGTACTCATCCTTGGTGACTACCTGGACGGCAAACTGGCTGAGGGTAGCTGGCTGACTGCTGAGAGCAAACTTGATAACAACTCTTGTATTGTCTTCATCAACTCCTTCAATCTAGATGACATCAATACAAACAAGGCACTCACATATCAGCAAATCAAAATAAGAGCTTTCTTGTTGCTGTCATTCAAAGCAAACTTAATGTTTAATTGACATAGATGACTGAATGTGGCCAGTTGACTGGTGAGCCAAAAACTTGATTGTCTTCATCAGCTCCTTCAATATGGATGACATCAATACAAACAAGTCACTCAAATAAAAATCAAGAATCTTCAGAGCTTTCTTGTTGCTCACATACTGAAAATAAACCTATGAAACAAAATTACATTTGAATTGACAAAGATGACTTCTGCAAGCCTACTGACAGAGAGTGGCATGTTGACTTGTTGACTGGTGGATGTGGTGTGGCAAGATTGGTAGAGCGCGCGCTTTCCAATCGTGAGATCCCGGGTTCGAACCCTGCCCACCGCATTTGTCCTTCAGCAAGACAATTTATCCACTATTGCTGCTCTCTACCCAGGTGTATAAATGGGGACCGGTAGGAGGTGAAAGCCTTTATGTGAACGATCTTCTTGAGCCCATGAGTGCTTGGAAGGAATGCTCCCCAGGGAGTGGAGATGGTGCACACAATGTGTGCTGGTTTGCATTGTATCCTATGACCGGGGTAATAATAGTGTAAAGCGCTATGAAACATTTATGTATTTAGCGCTATATAATAGGGCCGAGTCAAACCGGATATTTTGATATCCGGATATGAGCCGAGTAAAAACGGACGGATATCGGATTTATCCGAAATGTAAAAAAAAAAAAAAATGGTTCAACCGTTGAACCATGGTTGAAGTATAAAAAATCAAAGCTTCATGTTTTTTTGTTTTTTGTTTGTTTTACATTTCGGATAAATCCGATTTTTGTTCTTCTTTTTTTTCGTATACCCATATCCGAGAATTTGAATTCGGTATCCGACCTTCACGGTCGGATACCGAATGGATATCCGTTTGGACTCAGCCCTACTATATATGAAACTATATTATTATTATCAACATAATCAACTAAACAATAACAAACATATATATGACAAAAAGCTAACTGCTAAGTGCAAATTTGATTACCCCCTTCGAGTAGACTTCACCGAATCTCAATTTGAATGACAAAAATAGAAAGATACTGATGAAAATCACTATTAACATGCACACCACTTTGCACTTTGTCTCTGAAATATGCACAAACTTAAATCTATAGGGTTCACAAAAACATTATTTCTGTAATCTGATATGTCCACTGAGTGATGTGTGAAAAATGCCATGTTAAATGAAGTCATATTGCCATGTAAAGAGCAGAAATACTAAGTGATATTAATTTTCTTACTCACTGCCATAAGTTTGTACACAATTGGAATGATCCCTGGGATTTTTCCCCAACAAAAATTATATCAGAAATATCTCAACAATTTGAAAAACCAAAGCTGTTTTCATTCCTGTTAGTGAAAGGAAAACAATCAGACATGGAAGAACCACTAGAGTTAGTTTGGTTGATTTAGACAAAGTGACTAGATCCCTTTAAATATATATTCTTACCAGTCCATAGAGATTCTTGTGGGGTCCAGTCAAGACAAGGACCGGTGCTCCCTTGGTGAATCCTCTGGGCTCTTCCTCTTCCTTTGGAGCGGGATCGCCTGGCTTCCTCTTGGGCTTCCTCTTCTGTTTTAGCTCGTCCCCTGGTCGTCGATCAGCACCAAGACCAGCACCTTTGGGCCGCACAGTCACTTCCATGGGAGTTACATTACTGTCATATAAGAAATAAACACATTATTGATTCACAATAATGAGGCCATTCATTGGTACAGTCAAGGATGCCAAGCAAGGTAATTGCACCCTTGTGCTCCCTGTGGGAACTGCCCCCTTCCCTGACTCCCCACCCCCTCCTGCAAATGATCTATATTGTAACACAATTATCCCGTTGGAATCCCATTTTTCTTTGCTCACTTTTAATCACAATTGTAAATTCAAACATGTAAGAAACTGACCAGAAAAATTGTTTTCATAAATAAAAAAAGAGCACAAGAAAATGGGCTACCACTGGAATCAAAACAGACCTCCAGATTGCTAGACCAGTGCTTAAGCTAGAATCTTGTATGATGGCAGTCCTTCCCTAGACCAGTGCTGAAGCTAGAATCTCGTATGATGGCAGTCCTTCCCTAGACCAGTGCTGAAGCTAGAATCTTGTATGATGGCAGTCCTTCCCTAGACCAGTACTGAAGCTAGAATCTCATATGATGGCAATCCTTCCCTAGACCAGTGCTGAAGCTAGAATCTCTTATGATGGCAGTCCTCCCCAGGCTCCCCTAAAACCCTTTCAAATACTCATGCTAGTCATTAACCCGACACAAACCCAAGGAAAAAGAATCAACTTAGGGATAAGCGCAAGAGGTCAACCAATGTGATACAGCTCTTTATATATTTAACCATTCTAAATAGTTGGTTCAGCCTTCCTCCTCTTTGCTCACTGTCTGGGTTGTCCATGAGGCAATCTAGATACTTACGCTTTCATCTTGGCACCTATTCCTTTGCTCACTGTCTGGGTTGTCCATGAGGCAATCTAGATACTCACGCTTTCATCTTGGCACCTAGATTCCTTTGCTCACTGTCTGGGTTGTCCATGAGGCAATTTAGATACTTACGCTTTCATCTTGGCACCTATTCCTTCCTTCGCATTCCAGCCCATTCCCCGTAGCATGGCCATTCCAAACTGCTCGATAGGGATTTCATCATAGTCAACTTCCGTTGCCTGCATGAAATAAAAGAAATGATTCATAATGTTATATAATTTACTAATTCTATAGAGATCATATTTAAATCGTAGTGTTTGCAATTATACCCGTCTTCAGATTCAAATATAATGTAAATTTGAAAATACCTCAATAGGAACTTCATCATAGAGATTCATTTACTTCTCTTGAAAAATATATTTCACAATGCTTTACTTACTACTTAGTTCATAGAGATCATACCTAGTATGTATTTGCAATTTTACATGAAGCTATATATGATTAGTCATGCTTGAAATATGCAACAGGCAAATGGTTCAAAATGTGTACATCAATTATAAAGTATACCATTTTCGAAGTACTCTTTGAAAACAATTTGTTTGCAGAAAATATGTAGATACAAAGTTGGATCTGTTATTTGTAAAATATAACATGTATCCCTTTTTTCTTAGGGTATGATAACAAGAAACTGAACATGCCACTCATTCTTCTATGTCTGTTAAAGGGGACCACCACCCCCTTACTCTAATACATAAACATTTATACTTTTAGCAGTCTACTTCACCCACAAGTTCAGAAAAATAGGTTTCCATACAAATTGTATAATTTGAAAACTCAATACAATATTTAAGTATGTGTTCATGGGTCTGCAAAATGAAGACGAGCTATTGTCTAGGACGTACGCTTCTGCCGTGTGTCTTTTGTCCACAAACATACACGTGTATAGAGTTGGCACACTCGCAGACATTTGGCGCATACGGAACCATTATATAGGTTCTAATGGTTCCGTAAGTGTTGGTTATTGACTTATTGATTGTATTGTTTTATTTGTTTATGAATTACACAAGCATTAATAAAGTGTTGTACATCTGTTTCATATCATACACTGGTACCAAAGGGCAAAACACATAAGCCTGTTGTTTTGTGCGTGGTGGTCCCCTTTAAAATTCAGTACAAGGTCAACAAATACCATTGATGCTTAATCTGGAAATCTCTTTTGAAACTGATAGTGATATGTCTTTAGTTTAGGCTGGAGTAACTGACTCAATTGTTCTGGCCTGCTTAATCTGGAAATCAAGATTGAAATTGATAGTGATATGTCTCAGTTTAGGTTAAGTAATTGACTCAATTGATCTGACCTGCTTAATCTGGAAATCAAGATTGAAATTGATAGTGATATGTCTCAGTTTAGGTTGGAGTAATTGACTCACATGATCAGGCCTGATAGACACATCCAGTTTGTCATCTGTCTCGAATCCCTCAGGAACCTTGTTCTGCATTAAAAGTGGAATGGTCAGATTGGTGTCCTCCGTCCCACGGGTATCCCACTCCTCATTGTACCTTGAAACATCTGTAGACAGTAGACCACAAAATATTTATCATTATATTATTCATTTCATTTACTTACAATGATTACATTTTTGTACTGTTCAAGAAGAAGATACAATCATTAAGATTGACTGAATTAATAATTTAAAAAAATTAGTGTGATGGTTGTACCTGTTTGAGAAAAACTCACTCCACACGGAATATTGTAAACTAATCTGTGTACAAACATAGGCCTACTGAAAATCTGAAATTGATCAATGACCAAGAGAATCAAGTAAACAATCACAAATTCATAATTGCCATGATGGGATGCAAAGGTTAAATTTCTGTGACAGTAAAACAATGGGAAGGCCTTTTGATTTTAAACTTGTTTTCTTCAAATATCAACCTGTTCCCTAGTAGGTTTTGCTATTCCCATATAGAGTTAATACAGGATCCACCAGCCTCCTTTAACCGATGGGTTAAGGATTGAATCATTTTCACCTATTTTGGAGAAGAAAAAAATATTCAGGTTTATTTGTTAATTCTTACCTTTCATAATTTCCTTTACAGCCTCATTTTCAAGAGCATCACTAGACTTTGATTCATTTGGGCTGCCTTTCCTTTTCTTGACTTCAGTTTCTGCTTCCAACAATGCTTCTGCTGTGCGTTTCTTCTGTCTATTATCAGGACTTTCTGCAGACTTTGAACTCTGCCATCTATTCTGTTTGATCAACGGGATGACAAGTTCTCCTTTCTCCTCCTTTGGGACAACACTGAAAGAGACAAAGAAGATGAAATCAATGTATGACCAATTCCAACAAAAATACTTGAATGTGAAATAATGTCAATATGGGCCAAAGAACTTTTTTTTATATAACATTCATGCATCTCCCATTCCCACTCAACCACTCTCTGTTCTTAGCCATACATAACTCTGTAATGCTGCACCTACTGTAATGTCTGTACGTATCCAGACAGGGAACAAATTAATATTCATTTTTGGGGGGCTACTTTTCAAGCTTATCTACATGAAAATAACACTTTAAAATTTGTTTTGCATTGAACTTTCCGGGAACTCTATGCAAATTTCCGGGGGCTCTTTTATACATTTTGGGGGTGAATTATCCCCGAGACCCCATGTATTTTTTTCACTGTATCCAGAACTGACGGCATGAAAGAGGTGGCTGATCTCTAAAATAGCAGAGAGAAAAAACAAGATGAAGGTATCAAGGTAGTCTAGCATTGAAACATTTACATTGTAGATGTGGGTATTGGTCACCAGTGAAAAATTACACGGCCGGGGTTTGGGGTGAATTAGCCCCGAAATGCCCAAAAGAGCCCCTAGAAAATTATAAAAGAGTCCCCATAAATTTGCATAGAGTTCAATGCAAAACAAATTATAGAGTGCTATTTTCATTAAGGCAGGCTGGAAAAGTAGCCCCCCAAAAATAAACTTTAATTTGTTTTCCTTGTTGGTTACAGGACTTAGCTTTGTCTTTGTCAGCTGTTTGGTGGACACAGTATTTCTCAGGAACTCATACTTCATCAATATAATAATAATTGTAATTATAATTGCTTGCTGCACTATTCAGCACAAAAATATTTTTGCTAGACGTTTCCTCTCTCCATTTACCAACAAATTCAAAAAAACTTTCTTGAATGTGATCCACAATTCATATAATTTGATAATAAATTACCAACTCTGTTGTTTTGAAGACTGCAAAATAATTATTTCCAGTCTGTTTTCCATAGCCGTTATGGCTTTGCTACACCATATTACTGTGTATTGCGTGTACAGTATATGGTCCAGTTTGATTAATTGGTGAGATTTTAGCTAGAAATGTTTTTTATGATTTTGGCCAATCTCACAAACTTAATTACTGCAGCCTGCCTATGACATAGGTGTTAGAGTGCCCCTATCCACAGTTGGTTTATTTTAGATTATAGTTTATATGATAGCTAGAAATATTTTTACATTTTGGGTTAATCTCACAAACTTGTTTACTGTGTTTACTATATGGCATTAGAGTGCTTCTTTCGTCATGATGTGACAGACCAAAGGGTAACTCTAGTGAACGCTAGCGCTCCTCTAGGTCGGGCTAATAGTGCCCACAAATTTATCATTTTATGTGCACGATAATTGTGCTTAAAATGATACATATGATACAGTACTTACCACCGATCAGCAGATAAATATGTGATACAACTATGGGGTGAATCAGAATGATGATTTTTCGCTCCATTCCGCATCAAAATGAGTGATTTATGCACCTCCTCGACTTCTCTCTGTGTCGTATCGCGACTTCTGAACGATCAATGATCGCGCTTTGGTCTCCATTCAAGTCGCCCGCCGATTCCAAATAGACGGCAGATCTGATGCGCGCGTTTAGTGACCGTACGGACTTACGCGTCAGATCGATCTGTCGTTTATTTGGAATCGGCGGGCGACTTGAATGGAGAGTTGGAGACCAAAGCGCGATCGTCCAGAAGTCGCGATACGACATGGAGAGAAGTCGAGGAGGTGCATAAATCACTCATTTTGATGCGGAATGGAGCAAAAAATCATCATTCTGATTCACCCCATAGTTGTATCACATATTTATAATAATAATAATAATATAGTTACTTATATAGCGCTAAATACATAAGTTTCATAGCGCTTTACACTATTATTACCCCGGTCATAGGATACAATGCAAACCAGCACACATTGTGTGCACCATCTCCACTCCCTGGGGAGCATTCCTTCCAAGCGCTCATGGGCTTAAGAAGATCGTTCACATAAAGGCTTTCACCTCCTACCGGTCCCCATTTATACACCTGGGTAGAGAGCAGCAATAGTGGATAAATTGTCTTGCTGAAGGACAAACGCGGTGGGCAGGGTTCGAACCCGGGATCTCACGATTGGAAAGCGCGCGCTCTACCAATGCTGCCACACCACATCCACATATTTATCTGCTGATCGGTGGTAAGTACCGTATCATATGTATCATTTTAAGCACAATTATCGTGCACATAAAATGATAAATTCGGGGGCACTATTAGCCCGACCTAGAAGTGTAGAACGCTAGTGCTCCGCGCTAGCGTTCACTAGAGTTAACCCAACGCTCGAAATTAGCACAGGCCCGATGGCCCGGGGCCACTAAAAATTGCTGCCGGGCCAGTAAAAAAATCAAATTACCAATGTTTGCTGGCCCGATCGGGCCACCAAATGTTGAAACCATTGTGCAGACAATCATGTGAATTATTTGCAAATTTGTTACCTCACAAACAACGCTTGATTTGTGATTCAAAAAGAGAAGAGAGAGCGATCGTAAATCAGTTAAATCGCGCAAAGCGCATGCACTTTTCACAAGTAGAAAATAAAAAGACGCAACTCTCTCTCTAGCTCTCTCTCCCCCTCTCTCTAGCTCTTCCCCCATCGCATCTCAGCCCTTTATCTTTTGTTTGTGTTCATGTTGTCAGCAATCCCACATGTTCATGCGATATTTTTTTTGTGCAATTTTTTTCTGCACGATCGGGGTTGTAATTCTTTTTTTCAGACCATAATAATAGTCCATTTTTACAGATATTATGAAAGAATCATCATAAAAAGGTATGAATGTTGTGCTTACTCATGTAATATTGTCTTGACAAATTGATTATGCTTGCCAATTATGAATTATTTTGCCGATTTTTAAAGCCCAGTCCCATACATGTGTTTTGGGGTTAGTGATATGAAGTTTCAAAAGTTGACAAGATCGAACATGAAAACTTCCTTAATTTCATAATTTGGTGTCTCCAAGATGAGACTGAACTGATTCAATGTTGGGTTTCATTTATTCAGTTATAGATAGTCAGTGATTTTAAGCAAGACATTTTCAATAATTCACCTAATAATGTCTAAGATTCAACTCTGTCTCTAGTCTCTAGACAAACTTTATTAGACTACCGTATTTGTCGGTGTATTAACCGCTCCGATGTATTAACCGCACCCCCAACTTTGGCCGTTTTTCCATGAAAAAAAAAAAAAATTTGATAGTATAATTCTTGATTTTTAGTCTTTAGATGGTCAGCATTTTCTTAGGAAAGGTACCAAAAATAGCTTATCTATCAGAGAATTTTTGCATATGAATTTTGTTTTATTTACTGAAGTCTCCGAAGTAAATAAAGAAAATTATCAGGCCTTCTTCACAGCAGAAGAATCTATAACTTCTGTTGAATTTGCCACACGGATCACTACACATGGGACTACATAAAACGTTAGACAACAAAACGAAGATTTCACCAATAAAACAATCAGAACGGAGATTTTAAAAAAAATGTACCTTAATGTTATTCCTTCTTTCTAGTTCAAATTATGTTGAATCTACTCTTGAAAACTGTTTCAGAAATAGTAAGTAATAATAGCGAGTAATACGGCATACGATCGTCGTCGATCGTCGACATGGATGAAACGATTCTCAAACGTTGACATCCAGTCCGCCCGGTACTAAACAAATGCTCCGATAGCCCGCCATATCACTCATACACTTTGCGTGAAGGTTATGGGTCTATTTTGTTACGCGAGATCCATCCGCCGGGAATTGGGGAAATCCCCGGCGGATGGATCTCGCGTAACAAAATAGACCCGATAACCTGCACGCAAAGTATATGAGTGATATGGCGGGCTGTATTGGAGCATCGGCGGCCGGGGGTCGGGAAAGAGAATCCCCGCCTGCATGCTCGGCCAAGTGCCAGTCGCGCGCGGCCGGGTGCATGTTAGGATTCGTACTAAGATCGAAGCAATGATCGTGAATCTTCAAAGCTGCTTTCGCAGCAACAACGAGCAATATTTAGGAAGAGGTAAAAGAGAAACATAAAAGACACTGCATGACTTGTTTTGGGGGGAATATGCTTGTATTTTCCGTGCATCGTATGAGTATGAATGCCTTGCTGAGGTGGACTTTGGTCACTTGTGAATCTTATCTCCGTGTATTAACCGCATCGTATTAGGGCCCGGCGCTGGCTAGGCAATTTGCGTGTACAATTTTCCTATCTCCGTGTATTAACCGCTCCCCCCTTTTTGGAGCTTTTTTTTTGAGAAAAAAGGTGCGGTTAATACACCGACAAATACGGTAGTCATTTACTTTTGTTCTTCTTTATTTATTAGGGCCAGCAGATTCTGGTTTCGGGCCACCAAAATTGAAAAATACTATTTTTACTGGCCCGACCGGGCCACCAGCAAAAAAAGTTAATTTCGAGCGTTGGTTAAACCAAAGGGTTGCCTTGACGGTACCTGCGTCACAAATGTTTTGGTAAATGACCCAACCATGACGCACCATTCCCGGGGGTCGTAAGGTGCGTCATACAATTGATAAGTGCATTAATATATATTATAATTTATCATTATATTTTTTATTAAACTAGGCATCGGCATTCGGCGTTACATGGCGTGCGCGCATAGACCATATTTTTGTACACGTAGTTTGCGCGATATTTGACTGTGGGCAATGCAACTTCGCTATTGCAAGGGTGGAGGGATATACTATTTTTCCTAATGTAATGCGGTCTAACAGCTGACTGAACCACATCTACTAGTAAATAGGTCCAGTTAACTGGACCATTTACACGCAACATATAGGAAAAAGCGTCAGCATCGACATACCCAGCTGATGCCATCTACCGACAAGAAATCGCGCAGGGGAGCTTGCTCTTGAATACTAGTGCATGAGTATTCAGACGCGTCGCGTTTGCGCTCTCAATCCCGGAGTGTTCGCTTCGCCGCCTGCGTAGCGCAGCTCGCTCGCCGCCGCGACGAAACACGTGTTATTCTATGAGAGACGATCTTCTTTGCGATGGGATATTATAGCGCGGGGTGGGCGTGCACGCTTCGGACGTAATAATCGATATATGAAGGGCGTATTTACTCAAAATACACGTTTACTAAAGATTCTCCTTTTAAGAATTTGAATAGTTTACCTTCCGATTTCATTAAGTCATGTGTGATCAAATTCATCAAAACTTGAAATGATACAAATATGAACGATGATGATCAGACTCAAATTAATAAAATCCGAATGTAAACTATTCCTAGTCTTAAATTGAGATATTTAGCAAATTTTATATTTTGAGCAAATAGGCCCTTCATCACGGTTCATACTTTGTATACATGCGGACTACGTTTTCAGGGTGTGCAACACTGCAGCAACTACTCATTTTTCTCCAGAGAAAAAGAGCTCACATGCTACGATACGGAATCCAAACCACAACAAAAACAGCATATTTGGTAAGCATAGTAGTTTAACTTTATTAATTATTAAAAATTTACATGAACAAACATGTTCAAGACCCAAATAAAAACACAAACTTCTTGGACAGGCTTGAACATGTTGTCAAATATGGCTTACTTATATGCAATGCTAATTGACCTATGTGTGGACTGAACCACGTATTATGCATGTGAAGTATACACAAGAGGTACTAGTAAAAATCATAGATCCGGTTCGATGCTTTGAATCAAGAAACTCGATCAATTTCGACATCGGTAAGTCATTTTTTGCTGCATTTTCGCAGTGAACTTTGCTGAAATATCGAATTTTAAGAGCAATCGGAAGTATTCCGCAGTTTGGAAAATTGTATTTTTGGAAGATTCAGGTGTTTTTACGATATAATCTCGGAAGTTTTTTCTGCCTCAAGCAGTCTCACACATTCGTTTTATCGCACAAACCGAGGGTTGTGGGGCCACGATTTGGTGAATTTAGCCCTCGTTCGCCGCTGCGATACGCCGCCCGCGTGTGCTGCATGCGCTATGCCGTGCGATCGGGTATTAAAATTGCTAGCGACAGCGGTGGCTCTGGCGGTGGGGCACGCACGCGAAATGTAAGCTCACAGCACAGCGCGCCATAAAACGAATGGCGAAAATGGGGGACACAACAAATGGATTAAATACCATATTTTTGGCAAACTATCAGTTGTTTTTTTTATTTCAAAGGGCATAATGATTTACATTAGTTAAGTCCCAACCCATTGAATATCATTTGCATTATTTTTCGTGCAATTTTAATTTTCATTTGGTTATGCCTAATTAAACATGAAAACAATTACATTTAAAATTAAACTTTGACTTTCAAGTGATAATTTTTATTTAAATTCCTGGTATGACTATGATGAATAAAAAGTTTGGTGACAAACAAATTAGGGCATAAAGCCCCTAAATAACAATTTGTAGTTTTGCAAGTTGCATTGCCAAATTGAAATAAGATTTGCTTTCACAAAAATGAAACATATGGGACTAGGACCTGTGCAATCTGAATCTGACTCGACTCCGAGTCCGAGCTCAAATACCTGGTGATTTTCTTCCCAATCCACCGAATGAAATGAAATCAGGATGTTTCCCCTTTCCCACGTCAACATCTTTCCCAATCACCTTCGAGTCCAGCTGCTTTACTTCCTCCTTTTTCTTCACAGAAAACGAAATTTTTGGCTTCCCTTCCATTTTTTGTAACAGTACAGTAATTACTAAGCTGTAATGCAAAACGTTATGCATTGATTCTTTCTTACTGATAGTGGTGAGGGGTATTCGGATGCAATTGCGGTCAAATATTGCGCGCAAACTTTTGTTGAGCGTTGGAATGACCGTGGATATCATGTGGTGGTGTTTGTGCATCTGGCTGGCCGTGCGTGGTGTACATGGTGTGGTGGTGGTGGTGCGTGAGGGGTGGTGGGTGTGCGGTGGGGTGGTGGGGGTGGCCGTGGGGTTGGTAGGTGTGGCGGTGTTGGTGGGTGGCGTTGGTGGTGGTGGTGCGTAGTGATGGTGGTGGTGGTGGTGGTAGTAGTAGTGGAAGGTGGTTGTGGTTGTGGTAGTGGTGGTGGTGGTGTTAGTGGTAGTATAGTGGTGGTGGTGGTGGTGGTGGTGGTGGTGGTGGCAACAACAACAACAACACCCAATGAGCATCCCTGCATCTCGCGGGGGTCCCCCCTGTGAGTATCCACGAAGCCCCTGGGGGCTCTGTGCATCCCGGGGGGGGTCGGGGGGGGGGGGGGGGGGGGGGGCACTCTGAATTATTTTTGCGGTCAAATATTGCGCGCAAAACGGTTTGTTGAGCGTCGAATTTGAGAGAACATGCAATTTTTAATGGCAGAATAAACTTTATTTGGTCAAAATCGACCCAGAAACGGCTGAAATATCAATAAATATATCTGAACCTATATTATTTGGGGCCCAAATAATTAGATGGTTTTTTCAAAAAATTTAAAAAATGCTTGCACTTTTTCCAAAAATTTTCAAAAGCGTTTTTTATATAGTTGTTGATGATCTCTCTATTTAATCATTGTTTCAATAAAAACATCACATGCATAATTTTGTATGAAAAATGGTTGAAATCAATGCTTTTTAGAAAGCGCCCTCTTGTGTTTTAATGGCTCTTTTTTAATGATAACGGGGGCTTTTTACTTAGTCGTTTGTAATTTTGTATACCTTTCGAGCATGGTAGAGTTATAACTATTAGTTTATAATGTTACTGTCCAGGTTTGGTTACTAAAGATCAGCCTTACCAAAACTGTAACTACCCCCTTTAAGGTTCTCTTAAAGGAGCAGACTAAAACAAAAAAAAATACATGGACCTTGGAGCTACCAAAGACCCTACGGAAACCCTCAAATGGTGGTCCAAGCCAAGGAGCTGACTAGAAGAAGAATAATGGACTTGGCGCTACTCAACTACATATAGCCAGGGGCGTAGACAACGGGGGGGATGAGGGGGATGCATCCCCCCCCCCACCTCACAAGGTGGGGGGGGGGGGATGACATGTACAATCATCCCCCCCCCCCCCCCAGGTTTTAGGGAAGGATATATATATTTTTTTTTTTTGTGTAGCTGTATAAGAGTGGGAAAGAAAACATAAGTTGTATGAGCTAAGACTTGTTAATTATAACGTTAAAAAGGTAATTTATACATCAACTTTCAATTTTTGCTGCGCGCTTTCGCGCGCGAACAGATTATCTCAGTTTGTTGTGTAACTGCGTATGGTTTGGGGTGAGTATCTTTATCTGTATTACCGGGCCACGTAGTTGGGCTCTTTGTGTGACGTGCACCAAATTGCACCATTTCAAGTATATAAATGCAAAATCTTCTCCGTGGCGGAGGGGGATACCCCCTCCCAAACCCTCCCTATTTGGCCCTGCCCCACAGCCCTCGGTAGCTTCGCCCCTCGGGACTAATTCTTGGCAATAAGGCTAAGTTGTTGGATCATACATAATGTGGCATACGGTGATGTTGGAAGTGTGTATGATGCTAAATATAAATACAATATTTGTGTTGGGGTGCATAATTATGTGTCAATTAAGTTCGTGAAAATATATTTAAAATTTCTGGTCGATCAAATCATGACACGCTTTCCCAGATACAGTCAACGTTAAGCCCGAACTTCCTATCTAGGTAAGCACCAGATTGCACAATTTCAAGTCCAAAAATGCAAAATCTCCCTACCGTGGAAGGGGGGACACCCCCCTCCCACACCCTCCCCCCGCTCAGTCCACTTCGTCCCTGTGTTGAGGTGCATATTTAATAGTGTGTCAATTATTTGTTTTTATCGTGAAAATATATTTCAAATTTCTGGTCGATCAAATCATAACACGCTTTCCTAGATACAGTCAATGTTAATCCCGAATTTCCCTATCTAGGTAAGCACCAGATTGCACAATTTCAAGTCCAAAAATGCAAAATCTCCCTACCGTGGGAGGGGGGACACTCCCCTCCCAACACCGCCCCCCCCCCCCCCCCCCGCTCAGTCACTTCGCTTCCTGTGTTGAGGTGCATATTTATTAGTGTGTCAAATTATTTGTTTTAATCGTGAAAATATATTTCAAATTTCTGGTCGATCAAATCATAACACCGCTTTCCCAGATACAGTCAATGTTAAGCCCGAATTTCCTATAGGTAAGCACCAGATTGCACCAATTTCAAGTCCAAAAATGCAAAATCTCCCTAGCGTGGGAGGGGGACACCCCCTCCCACCCCCGCCCCCCCCCCCCCCACACACCCCCGCTCAGTCACTTCGCTTCCTCGGGCTTGGTCGCTTCGATCCTTGCAATGTCTAACTCTCACATCTGGCTCAAAGTTGGCAGCACTGTGAGTGTGGTTGGGCATGAGCCCCTATATACACACACAAAATCCTGAGCCCCCATAGGTTTTGCACCCCCACCAAATCCAAAACTGCTTTCGGGCCCACCTGGTCACAACCATCTTAACAATACCCCCCCCCCCCCCCCCGCCTTCACTGAGAGGACTTTCAAGCAATTGTCTTGGTCTCGAAAAATTGGTCTTGGTCCGGTGAACGGGAAATCACCCCCCCCCCCCCCCCCCAGGTGTAAGAACCTGTCTACGCCACTGCCTATAGCCAAGTCATTCCGGGGGTCTACGGAGCGGCAATTTTGAAAATCGGGTATCTTGAGAGCGGCAAAACGGGTGTGAAAACGGGGGTCTTGTATAAGCGGCACATACCCGTCTTACATTAAACATGAGTGCCCCCCCCCTCCCCCGGGTGTGCCCCCCCCCCCCCCCCTCCATCCCGCCTCCCTTCCTGGGGGCTTGCTTATAAATGTGCCTAAGAAATATGTATCTAATTTTATGCAAATAAGAATAAGTAACAGTAAATGACCTGATTTTATGCCCACTGTGTAAAGCTATAGAAGCATTTTGGTATGAATTGCACTGGACTTTTGAAAATGAATTGATGAGTGATTCTGAAAAAATTATACGAAAGTTGATTATAAGTATAAGATGATTATGTTTTGTAATGACTGGGATATAAGAACAATTATATTAAAATTAATGTCTATATGCTGTATATCATATGAATGTTATATTACTAAATATTACTACATGTATCATTGGTTATTATTATACTATCAGTATATCATTGTGGTATTATGTCAACCTTTTGTTGATTGCAATGTTTCAGTTTCCTTTGTACATTAATTTATTGTTTTGTAAATTATTATAATATAATCCCATTGTGGTATTGCAAAATCAATACACAGTGAATTGATTTGAATTGAGTTGACTATAGATATCAATCTTTTGCACTCTTAGTGAGCATTTACGGGGCCAGTAGCGTGGTCAGACAGAT